>CAKALU010069400.1:0-14198 GCA_916700995.1 Hozukius guyotensis | reverse complement strand
ACGTGTAGCCGGTAAATAAAGAGAGAAAGAGAAAAGAGATGTACTGGGACACCATCATCAAACCTGGAGACAGAAACACAGACAGCAAAGACTCCAAAATAAAGGTAGGTTTTCCCACTTTTTCACTTTTATTTTGATAGAATAAAGAAAATCACGTCATTCATTCAAATCATCCATATTATTATTCAGTAATAGTAGTAATAGTACTACTAGTATTCACTATTATTCACTATTATTAAGTGTACTGACTTAAAACTTCACCTCAGAATACCTTTAAATATTAAAGTAGATATTACCACTAGTATTCAGAATACCTTTATATGATATTACAATAAATATTACCACTAGTGTTCAGAATACCTTTATATGATATTACAGTAATATTGACATTATTAATAGTAATAGTACCACTAGTATTCAGTAATAGTAGTAATAGTACCACCTGTATTCAGTAATAGTAGTGATAGTACCATTATTATTCAGTGTATACTATATAGCTTTAATATCTGTAACAATTCATCCCACTTAATAAAGTAATAAAATATTGGGTTCATATTACTAAAAAAAAAAAATAGCAGGATTTCAGTTGAGAAATATGATGAGGGTTTTTTCCACTATTTTCTAACATTTTATATATAATAGAAAAGTAATTTTTAAAAATAAAATAATGAAAATAATTCTCTTTTTATGTATGACTGTATAATTATTCATGGTGTATTCAGTGACAAAAGCAATGCACTCAGCACACACAAAAGGAAATAAATGTTAATTATCCTGAAAAAAAATCATGTCTGACTTTTCCCCACAGCACCTAAATGCATCAGAAATTAAGAAATTAATCACAGCTCAATCAGAATCAGAATCGTGTTTATTGCCAGGTGTAAGAGGTATACACTAGGAATTTGCTTTGGTTTTGTTGGTGCAAGTCAAACAGTATAATAACAAAAGAATAGATAAAAACATTAGAATAAAATAAGAATAAAAAAATTGAAATTCTACCAATATACAATTTACAAAATAAGCTATAAACAAAGTACTACATGATAACATATTTGACCAAAAGATAATTAGTGTTCATTACTTATTTCAAGTCTCTGTATGTAAAAGTACATCTGTTTTTGTTGGTGCAAGACTTTTATTTATGTGCCTCTATAGATATTGATCATCAACGAGAGAGTTGCAATGCTGAAAGTTATAATCACAACTTCTTTGAACACAGATGGAGATTTGCCAGACTGGATATTACACAGAAGACTTCAGGACACAGGAAGTGCCAGCTGGCTTTGACTTTGCATCTTATGGTGAGTTCAGAGAATCACTTGCTTGATGTGTTTTTTTCTCTCCATCACAACCAAGTTAAACATGAGGACTTTTTTGATGGCACATGGTTTAAACTCTCAGTGCAGACAGAATTATTATTTTTTTTATGTTTGTGCAATCTGTTTCCTCTGAACCTGAGCAGCTGAGCAGCTGAAGGACAGAGGAAATATTTGTGCAGACTGTATCATCACATCTGTCAGAGCTTTTCTCAGTGAGACCTTGACACCCGGGGGCTCTCGCTCAAACCCAGGATAACGGGGTGCTGCTGTGTTATGTGTGTGTGTGTGTGTGTGAGTAATGCTTGAATGGGCTGAGGTAGGCAGAGAAAGAGAGAAACAGGGTGGTCAGGTTAAAGACACTCCCCTCTCTGTCTTCCCTAATCCTTTCCTCCAGACTTCCTCCTCCAACAGATTTAGAGTCCCCCCCGTCCAGAGACCTCCATCACTACTCTGTCACACTCCCTGCGCCGGCGTTTCCTCCTCTCTCTTCCTCCCCCTCCCTCCCTTGTTTCCTCCATCCATTGAGCTGAAAAAACCTGAGTGCCTGGTGCTGATTCGACAGTAAACAAGTGCCTTTTTTCTTGTGTCAACATCCACCGTCGAGATAAAAACTCACAAACTTACAAATTCACCCCATCTTTCCTCTCTTAATGACTCTTCGCTGAGCTGAGCTGTAACAAACCTCCTGCTTAAAGGACCATACCAATGATTCTGCCTTTTTTCCAACCTTTTAAGGCAGCCCTCTGGTATCAGTTTATTTCAGCATGGTAAGAAAAATCAACTTGCAGAGACTTGAAACTCGCTTGTGATGCTATAGAAGTTAAGTTATCGTAATGTTGTAATTCAATGATGTTCACACCATCTGAAATTTGGTACTCAGCTGCTGCCAAAAAGCAAGGCACTCCCCAAGTCTGGTTGTAAGAAAATCAAACTACAAAAAAGACGGTAATCATCCTGCAAAAGATCATGTAAATGTATTGCAAGAAGTATTCCGATTCTTTACTTAAGTAAAAGTAACAATACCACGGTGTAAAAATACTCTGTTACAAGTAAAAGTCTTGCATTTTAAATTCTACTTCAGTAAAAGTACATGCAAGCAAAGTGTACTGAAAGTTAAAAAAGTAAAAGTACTCATTATGCAAAATGACCCCTTTCAGAGTTTTACATTATGGAGCCTTCAAGGTCCCGAAAGATGATATATTTTTGTATCTTAATATGCACACAAGATACTGATTTGTACTGACAAGTTATTATCATGTGCAAGAAAAAAAAAAAAATTTCAGGACTTTAGAGACATCTCTCCTTTTTTGTGGGTAATTTATAACGTTATTATTCTTATAAGTACATGATGACCTCATGTAAATCCCAGCAGAGCTTCGCACAGCTCCAACCTGAGCAGGTCTAATGAGCCACGTGACTGAAAACAGCTTTAATATATAACAATGCATCATATTTTATAAGTTGATTATATGTTTTGTATGTAAAATCAAAGTAACTTTTGCAGTAAATAAATGTAAAAAGTACAATATTTAGATGTAGTGGAGTAGACGTATAAAGTTGCATAAATTGGATACACTCAAGTACAAGTACCTCAAAATTGTACTTAAGTACAGTACTTGAGTAAATGTACTTAGTAACATTCCACCACTGCATATTTCTCATATCTGACTTCCCCCACAGCACCTAAATGCATCAAAAATTGTTTCAAAATAGGCCCTCATCACAGAAAAAAATAAGAATAATTAAAAAAAAAAACAGGTGGTTCAGTTTTCAATCTGATGTTTTTTACTTATTTTGAGTGAATTTTCCCACCGTGCTGAAATAAATTGAAACCAATAGCTGCCCAGTAGGGATGAAATCAATCAAAAAACTTAAAAAATGTTAAGCATTAATGTGGAGTAAAACCATTGGTGTGGTCCTTTTTTACAAGCATGAACTGAGCCTCTATCCTGCCCTCATCATCTCTTACTGACTCCATCTGTCTGTATGTGTTTAACCTCCAGACTACCCTGGTGAAGACCTGTCTTTTCTGTTAGACAGTAAAGCACCCGGGCAGCAGCAGTACGTCGCAGAAAGCAGCTACCCAGAGCCACCAAAAGCTTCTCACGCTTACGACACTAAAGGTGAAACCTCAAGATATAAAAAAAAACACACTGTGATGGTTGCTAATGTGAGTCATATGTTGTTGTTTTTGACTTATCTTACATTTTTTTTGCTTTTTTTTTACTCCTGCAGGGAGCGACAGCAACACCTCCCTCTTCAACCTGGACTCATACCAAGAGTTCAACTGGTGGGCATCATATCCACAGGGTGAGCTCATACTTGTGCTGTATACATATAAATAAATAAATACATTATTTTTAGGGCTGTCAAAGTTAATGCGATAATAAGGCGTTAACACAAAGGAGGTTGTAGCAGGCTCAGTTTTAAAGCTAGAGTGAAGATAAGTGAAGAGATGGTATCATATGAAACTACAAACCTAAGGAATCCATTGGTACCAACCATGTCACCCTAGCTTGTCGTGAAAGAGGTTAAATAACGCACCAAACTTGCACTAAATTTTGGCGATGAAAAACTGGCATGGCCATTTTCAAAGGGGTCCCTTGACCTCTGACCTCAAGATATGTGAATGAAAATGGGTTCTATGGGTACCAACGAGTCTCCCCTTTACAGACATGGCCACTTTATGATAATCACATGCAGTTTGGGGCAAGTCATAATTAAGTCAGCACACTGACACACTGAGATCTGTTGTTGCCTGTTGGGCTGCAGTTTGCCATGTTATGATTTGAGCATATTTTTTTATGCTATAAATGCAGTACCTGTGAGGGTTTCTGGACAATATTTGTCATTGTTTTGTGTTGTTAATTGATTTCCAATATTAAATATATACATACATTTACATAAAGCAAACATATTTGCCCACTCCCATGTTTTTTTTTAAAAAAGGAGTTTCTTTTTGTGACTAACTTTCTGATTGACATGCAGATGGGCTGACAGTAGACCAGTCACCAACTGGATACCAGGAGTCTCCACAGACGTATCAGAGCCTGGTGCCCCAGACCGGACAGTTCAGCCCGGCCCTGGAGGGCAGCCACAGCCCCTTTCTAACTGCAAAAGGATCAAACACATTACAAAGTAAGATATTTCGCATGTGAATGTTAAAACACCCCAACCCCACAGTGGTCTAATGTTTGCAGTTCAGGTTGTAATCCTTCTCTTTGTTCCAGGTGAGACGGATCAGAGCTACTCGTGTCACTCGGCTGAACTGTACGACTCTGACGGACAGAGGCAGCAGTCGTCTTTCTGGCCTGAATACTCCTCTCCCAGCTTCCCCGCTCCACTACCTCACCTGCCCCCGGCCTCTTGCCCCTCAAACCACGGCCCCCAGTCCTCAGAGCAGTACTGCCCCCGTGTGGTCAAACGCAAAAACACACACCCCCAGAGGCCAGACAGAGAGGGCCAGATGACAGGAATGTCAGCTTATCCAGGTTGGCTTTCTTCTCTCCTCTGAGCTGCTCTTTAATTCCGAAAACTCTGATTTAAAACGTGTGTATAAAGTATAAAATATAGCGCCATCTTGATCAACTACAACATTCAAATTCCACTTGCACATTAATGCATCAGTAACAATAATTCAATAGTATAATATATAATAGTAAAACACTCACAGGAGCCATTTTTCAGATATTGTTTAAGTGCATACTTATGTACTTATGTAGTACTTGCTGTACTGCTTCTTTTGCTCAAGTAAAGGATCACAATATTTCTTCAACCATTGATTATAACAGGTTAATACAAAAAAATAGGTTGCCATTATAACTCTAGTTCTGTAAACAAATTAACGAATGTGTTCTTTCGTTCATTCAGGTTCTGGTCCAATCCAGCTGTGGCAGTTTTTACTGGAGCTACTTCTGGACTCTGCCTGCCGTACCTTCATCACCTGGACGGGAGATGGCTGGGAGTTTAAGATGTCCGACCCCGCAGAGGTGAGGAAATCTCTTGTTTTGGAGTACTACATGGCAGTAGTGGAAAGAAACTAAGTACATTTACTTAAGTGCTGCAATTTTGAGGCAGGCAGAGGAGCAGAGTACAGCAGAGACTCCGGCCCTGGAGACCAAAGCTACGGTCTCCCCCGCGTCCTCCGACCGCGGCCAACACTGTTTTGCAAGACGGGCTTCACTAAATATAACTTTGCGGTTTTGGTGCTTCCGTGTAGTTTGTGCTGGAGTCTGAGTCTGAACAGCGTAGCCACACGCGAGCGCGCATGGGACACCTACCCGCAATGATTTATACATGTAAGAAGTAACAAACAGTCCCTTTAAAGGGTTAGTTCGGATTCACCAAAGTCACACAATAACACAAACAAACTAACCGATCGAGGCAGCGGTAGACCAGCAACTCCCGTGTTCTGTGGGATAAAATTACTGTTTTCAATGGAGTCTGGTGGCTTTGAAAAGAGCATAACAGCTTCAGGCCCCTGTCGGAAAGGGCTGTCTGACGCCAAGGTAAAGTTGTGAAAATATTCTAAATATAGTGTACACTTAAAGTGATATTGATTTTTTTAGGTGGGCCTTTTATCAGTTGTCTAAATCCGTTTTGCTGACGCCCCTGTCCACATTAGTATACTGCTTTACCTCCATGCTAGGCCTGCCTGCTTCTCCAAACTGGGGGCATACACTGACTATGGATAAGTACCTCATACAACCCCACTTGTAAACATCCAAACTCTCTCTTTAAACCACTGGAGGTCAGCAAAGACATGATTTTCAAGGAGTGTTATTTTACTCTTTAATCATCTCACAACCATTCATATTTATCTCGTGACTCTTTGGAAGGGCTTGACTCCGAGATTGGTAACCTTTGGACTAAACTGCCGGATATCATAAAAGTATATACAGTAGTAAAAACTAGCAGTAAAATGCAACCCACTACATACTTTTGCTACAATTTGCTGATAAAACTTCTTATACTTTTAGTTAAGTAGGATGTTGAATGCAGGACTTTTAAAGGAGGTTTTTGACATTGTTGTATTGGCACTCAAGTAAAAGATCTAAGTACTTCTTCCACCATTGTTACATGCAAGGTGTATTCAGTGTTTTTCTGAGATATGAACACACCTAAGTTACATTTTTTGTTGATCCCACAGGTGGCCAAGCGCTGGGGCCAGTGCAAGAACAAACCCAAGATGAACTACGAGAAGTTGAGCCGTGGCCTGCGTTACTACTACCACAAGAACATCATCCACAAGACGGCGGGCAAACGCTACGTCTACCGCTTTGTCTGTGACATACAGGGCATGCTGGGAAAGACAGCACAGGAGGTGCTGACCAGTCTGAATGTTTTGCCCACAAACACAGAGTCGTGGCAGTCGGGCCCCGGGGTACCAGCGGCGTCGGAGCACAGCAGTGAAACATGGGCGTCACAGTAGGGAACGGGTACCAGGATTCTTGTTGCTGCTGGCTGAGAACGACCAGCACATTTGAACAGAGTACTAGGCCTACAGCCTACACAGTGAACACTGCCTCCTCGAGCCCTGGCTGAACTTCAGTATCCTCATGGGGGGGGTGTTGTCACAGACAGACCAGGAGCCAATTAATAAATGCTGCATTTCAGGGAAAAAATAACCAAAAACTCATAAATTCAAGTCCTAACCCATAAACATATAGCTCCTTAACCTCAGGGCTAAACAACTGCAGCACAGGGGCATTTGAAGCACTATAAATAGATACTTTTTTGCAACGTCAGTGGCCATATTTTCATTTGATGTTTTTCTAAGAGGGAATTGATTTGTAAATAGTGTTTATATGATCGCTATGTAGAGTTTTGTGCATTTATATTATTATTTTTTTTTAAATACAAAACTCATGTCTACCTCTGTTGCAAATCAAAATAACATAAACTGAGATTATTTTCAGGCACTCACTGTGAAAGTTTTAGCCCTTGTGATGATTGTATTGTGTAAATAAACTGTATATAAATATAGATTTGTGTGACGAGTCTCACTACATACACGTTTAGTACTCCATCTGCATTCTGAAAATTCTGAAAACATTAAAATGTGTGTTTCTGGTACTAAATATATATGTTTTTGTTATATTGTTTTGCTTACTAGTGTTGGTAGGTGATACTATAGGGTTTTTACTCATTGTAGCTATGATATAATTAAGTTTTATGCTAGACCAGGGGTCAGCAACCTGCGGCTCCGGAGCCACATGCGGCTCTTTAGCCCCTCTCCAGTGGCTCCCTGTGGATTTTTTAAAATGGAAATGAATAACTGTTCTTTGTTTCCATTTCCATTTATATTTATCATTGTTGTAGGTCTATGGTACAACGGTATGACGGAGTATTAGGGCCACATTGAGGAAAAAAAAATAAATCTGAATTTTCGAGAATAAAGTCATATTACGAGAATAAATTCTTAGGTTTACAAGAAAAAAAAGTTGAATATTATGAGAATAAAGTCATAATATTATAAAGTAGTAATTTTACGTGTTATTTTCTTTTTTTCTCGTAAAGTTGACTTTTTTCTCGTAATATTATGACTTTTTTTCTCGTAAAGTTATGACTTTATTCTCGTAATATTACGACTTTTTTTCTCTTAAAATTACAACTTTATTCTCGTGATATTACGACTTTTTTCTCATTAAATTATGACTTTATTCTTGTAATATTACGACTTTTTTTCTCGTAAAGTTACGATTTTATTCTCGTAATATTACAACTTTTTTTCTCGTAAAGTTATGACTTTATTCTTGTAATATTACGACTTTTTTTCTCATAAATTTATGACTTTTTTCTTGTAATATTATGACTTTATTCTGGAAATCTCCTATTTTTTTTCCCTCAATGTGGCCCTAATGCTCCGTGGTACATTTGCACTTTGGCCCTCACTGCATTAAACTTATATACTTTATACTTAGACTATAAACTGCGTTATCTTCATCACAATGATCAAATGTTTTGTGGCTCCAGACAGATTTCTTATTTATTTTTTTGGCTAAAATGGCACTTTTGATAGTAAAGGTTGTTGACCCCTGAGCTAGACACTTATATTTGACATTTATAACTTAGTAGTTAGTTACACTAAAGAAAAATACAGCCTAAAAAGAAACTGGAAATGAACAAAAGTATGATTTTTAAATGAGTAATTTTAGTAGATAAGTATTGAGGCCAAGCCAGTGGTCTACTAATATTTTATGAGATGATATCCAGTTACTGATAAAAAATCAGTGTGAAGCTTCAGCATATATGATAGTTATTATAGATTTATTTGCATTATTTTGCTTTATTTTAGGAGTATAAATGTGTCAATAGTGAATGAACTGTTTAGCCTAGAGAGCTGCGAGCCCTGTACATTATTATTATTATTATTATCACAATATTAACTTCCGCGTCTCATGCTGCCTTCAAGTGCTGCTCGTACGTATTTTTATCGCAGGTCGTTATTAATTTAAATTGCTTCAAAGTTGCTACACTGCGCATGTGTGTGTCTATGTCCCAGCCTCCTTCAATAGGCCTTGAATGCGTCTTTTATTCTACACTGTAAAAAAAGCATTTTTTTTTTTTTTACAGTTTTTTTCAAGAAATTTTAAATTTTTTGTCTGTATTTCAAAATGACAGAAAAGAAATGTAAAAATTACATGTTTCATTTGTGATTTATATGTAAATGGTCTTAGATTTACAGTATTTTTTGTAATCACAATAGTAATTATCTGTATTTCAAGCTTTTCTTGATCATTTCTAAAGATAATTATTCTGTTTTTTAGATGTTTATGACTCTATTTTAACAATTAATTTATGTTAGAAAAAAAGGATTTCATGGAATTCTAAAAATATTTCTTGTAAAAATACAGATTTTTTTTGCAAAACTTCTGAGAGTTAATGTAAATTTGGGCTTTTGCAAAGTAAAATTACATGTTTCATTTGTGATTTATATGTAAATGGTCTTAGTTTTACGGTGTATGACTATTCTAACAATAAATATATGTTAAAAGTAAAATATTTCTTGTAATATTACAGTAATAAAGGCTAATTATATAAAGATAATTACTGTTTTTTACAGTTTATTTATGTTAATTAACGGACAGTATTTTTCCATTTTTTATTGTTATTTTACACTTTTTTTTTTTACAGTGTAGAGAGCTGCGAGGCGTACATTATTATTATCACAATATTAACTTCCGCGTCTTATGCTACCTTCAAGTGCTGCTCGGAAGTATTTACATCGCAGGTTGTTATTAATTAAAGTTGCTACAAAGTTGCTAAACTGCGCATGTGTGTGTCTGTGTCCCAGCCTCCTTCAATAGGCCTTGAATGCGTCTTTTATTCTATACCTGGAGGTGAGAGCGAGAGGGGAAATAAGACTTCCTGACATTTTCACATCTCTCCGCAGTTAATAGGTTAAAAAAAACAAATAATGCCTCCCAAAACTATTAAGATAGCTTTAGCGGACATGTTGGAGGATCTGTCTGAACAGAACTTCCAGAGGTTCTGCCACCATCTGCTGGACCGCAGAGAGGAGCCGCAGGTCAGACGCAACCGGGTGGAGGGCAGGAGCCGCCTGGACATCGCCGACGTGCTGGTTTCCACTTTCGCAGAGTCCGGAGCTCGTGAAGTGGCTATAGAGATACTGAAAGATATTGACTGCAACGAAGAGGCGAAGACTCTAGGTGAGACAAGCTGCTGTGTCCTTCTGGATGCTGTGTTTTTCTCTTGTAACAGTGTAATATAGGCTATATACATTAGGCCATATCATGCTCTTAAGGCTGTTTGTAAACAACATAGAATCGATTAGCTGTAAGCCAAAAAAAAAGAGAAGCAAATTGATTTCTGCTCAGATATCTTGAACAATCAAAAGACTTTCAGTGCCTTCCGATTTTACTTTCATTTTCAAACTTGCCAACATGTTGGCTCGGGACTTGCCTGTCTGGACTTGGGACTTGACTTGGGACTTGACTCAGGACTTGTCAGTCTGGTCTTGGGACTTGACTTGGGACTTGTCAGTCTGGACTTGGGACTTGACATGGGACTTGGGACTTGACTCTGGACTTGCATGTCTGGACTTGGGACTTGATTCAGGACTTGGGACTTGTCAGTCTTGACTTGGGACTTGACTCAGGACTTGTCAGTCTGGACTTGGGACTTCTCAGTCTAGACTTAGGACTTGACTTGGGACTTGCCGTCTTGACTTGGGACTTGATTCTGGACTTGGGACTTGACTTGGGACTTGGCTTGGGACTTATCAGCCTTGACTTGGGACTTGACTTGTGACTTGATTCGGGACTTGGGACTTGATTCTGGACTTGGGACTTGACTTGGGACTTATCAGTCTTGACTTGGGACTTGGCTTGGGACTTATCAGTCTTGACTTGGGACTTGACTTGGGACTTGATTCGGGACTTGGGACTTGATTCAGGACTTGAGACTTGACTTGGGACTTGACTTGGGACTTGGCAGTCTTGACTTTGGACTTGACTTGTGACTTATCAGCCTTGACTTGGGACTTAACTTTGGACTTGTCAGTCTTGACTTGGGACTTGACAGTCTTGACTTGGGACTTGACTCTGGACTTGCATGTCTGGACTTGGGACTTGATTCAGGACTTGGGATTGTCAGTCTTGACTTGGGACTTGAGTGCAAAGACTTGAGACTTACTTGTGACTTGCAAAGCAGTGACTTGGTCCCACCTCTGCTATGAGAAGATTGAAACTACTCGCCAGGATTTTAAGCAGCCGGATTTTCAACACGTTGTTTCTGGCTCTTCACTTGTGCTGCAGCTTCATTTAGTTCCCTGGAAATGACGTAATGCTTGACTGATTTTTTTTTACAGAGGAAATGAACTTGAATAAACAATCTGGAAATCTAATGAATTATTTGGCAATGGCCCCGACTAATGTTTACTAAAGCGTAAACTGTATGCAGGACAACTGGCAGTGCTATTAAACATGTTTCTGTTTTTACAGCCAGTAAGACAACTGGAGGACATTAGACATCTCGTTCTCACAGTGAGTTGACCTGCCAAGAATTGTTTTTCTTCCTTGCATGTACTGATGTTGTCAACATGTAAAGCATTGTGCAAAGAGTAAACAAACACATTTATTTTGTCTTAAATACATTTTTTTTTACAGCTGCAAGACCCTCAGCAGGAGCCATCGTGATGGGAAAAGGTATGCATTGATTGATTATGCTAGTGGTTCCCAACCTTTTTCCTTAAAGGGACTGTTTGTAAGAATCAGAAATTGCTTGTTAACAGCGACACCTGTGGCCGTTAAGTCAACATAAGTCAGCGTCCTGTTGCTCACTCGCGTTTGTGCTCGCTCTACATAGACATGAACGAGCATCGCTCAAAACAGTGAGGCGACACACATCAGCTAAAAGCACAATATCACTCTATATTTCACCTGCTTGGCAGTAATGTTAGCTGACCAGACGAAGGTCTCTCCATGAATCAATGCTGATCCTAGTGTTGGCTTTTCCTGCTTCAGCCTCCTGACCGCGGCCGGAGGGAACAGGGGAGACACCGGAGTTTTGGTCGGAGACGATAACGTTTCTCGCTGCAGAGCCCCGTCACTTCACGAGACACGGAAAACCTCTGTTGGTCTGGAGGAGCTGCAGCATTTATTTCTGCACAAATGTCCACTGTACATTCACTAGATATTCTCAGAGCAAAACTAACTCTTCTGCAGTGTGTAGTGTGCGCGCATACACGTGAGAGTGGAGCGAGAACGAGCGCGGTATGTGACTGAAGGCAGGCAGGCAGAGGAGCAGCGACTCCGGCCCTGGAGACCAAAGCTACGGTCTCCCCCGCGTCCTCCGACCGCGGCCAACACTGTTTTGCAAGACGGGCTTCACTAGATATAACTTTGCGGTTTTGTTGCTTCCATGTAGTTTGTTTTGGAGTCTGAGTCTGAACAGCGTAGACACACGCGAGCGCGCATGGGACACCGACCCGGATTGATTTATACGTGTAAGAAGTTACAAACAGTCCCTTTAAAATCAAAAAGGCCTCACGACCCCCTGTGAAGCTTTGGTGACCCCCTAGTTCCCAGTTTGGGAACTGGTGGAATATGCAACATCTCAGAACATGATTCTGGGCCTGCAGGCTGGATGTTAACTGTTTATTTCCTTAAAAAAAATACATATATATCTTGTATCAAAAGCTTCTATCTAAATTGAGATACCCACAATATTCAGACATGATCCAACTGCAACATTATCTCCATTTATTCATGTGACATTTAACTGTTACACATTAAAGTTATAATCCTTCAGATTTTCATGAAATCAAACCCCTTTGTTGATATTATTTATGGTCTGTATTTTATCCTGCAACATCCATTTAATGTATTTACATTCAATAATTACCTCTCTGTAGGGGTGCCATTGTGATATTTAAAAATGAAATATTGATATCATGTTAATAATGCACACATGATAACATTGTGTAAATAATCCAGCACCTCTTGAGTCATTTTTATAAATGGTTACAGACTCTCTCCACCTCCCTACACTGGTATTTTGAGTGTAATTCATTTGCCAAAAAAAGAGACAAAACACACAATAAACAAAGTTAAAGATGAATTTGACTGATAGCATTATTTTAAATTTTTTTTTATTTTCTATAGATATCGCGATAATAATGTCGTCGTGAATTCTTTTGGTCACAATAATTTTGTAGTGAAAATATTATATGGTGACAGCCCTACCTCTCTGTATAGTAGTTTTCCTTGTTTACAGTGGGGTCCACCATTTTCTTGCTGGATTCAGATTGCCTATTACACACACACACACACGCATGGGGTTCTCAGGACACGATGCAACATGTAATCCATCGTATCTTTGTTACAATTTCAAAGGTTGAATTTTCGACATCTTGAATATGTTTCACAAAGCAACATTTTTCGACGTTGCTATATAATCCTGAAATAAGACAAAGTATCAATTCACTAATGTGTCAATGTTGTTCTCTTTCTCCTCAGGGAAACACTCGTGTGTGTGTGTTCTCATCCAGGACGTGAACATTGTCGCACCATAACCGATGAACTGCCCAACAAGAATATTGTCATACAAGAGTGTTACCTGCAGAAACCAACCTGAAAGACTAATCAATGTTTTGTACTTTTTTTAATCATCATAATAAAGTCTTTCTTGGGTTTTTTCCTCTGTGGCTCACAGTGTTTTTAAAGGCATGCGAATCTATCAGTATTGGTCCTATTTCCACAATACGTTTGTTTACATGAATTAACCTTTTATTGACAAACAACAAGCATCATGTAAATGAAGTCCTCTATGAACATTTGACTGTATCCAGGTTATAAACGGGCCACACATTCATCTGTTTGACCTGTTTATGTATTTTTACTAGGGCTGTCAAAGTTAATGCAATAATAACGCTTTAACGCCACTAATTTCTTTAACGCGTTAACGCAACTTGTGATTTTTAGATTGTAGCGGGCTCAAACTAAGAAAACCTGAGGAATCCATCTGTGCCAACTATGTCATACTAGCTTGTCGTGAAAGAGGTTAAATAACGCACCAAACTTGCACTCAATTTTGGCGAGGAAAAACTGTCATGGCCATTTTCAAAGGGGTCCCCTTGACCTCTGACCTCAAGATATGTGAATGTAAATGGGTTCTATGGGTACCCACGAGTCTCCCCTTTACAGACATGCCCACTTTATGATAATCACATGCAGTTTTGGGGCAAGTTATAGTCAAGTCAGCACACTGACACACTGACAGCTGTTGTTGCCTGTTGGGCTGCAGTTTGCCATGTTATGATTTGAGCATATATTTTTTATGCTAAATGCAGTACCTGTGAGGGTTTCTGGACAATATTTGTCATTGTTTTGTGTTGTTAATTGATTTACAATAATC
>CAKALU010069399.1:2190-44520 GCA_916700995.1 Hozukius guyotensis | reverse complement strand
TCCCCTCCTCCTCCCATCCTCCCCCCCCCCCCCGCCACTGCCACCCTTCTTCTTCTTCTTCTTCTTCTACAGAAGTAAATTATCAAAACTGTGTTTGAAAGTGAATGAAGGGTGACTCGCTCTCTCTCTCCCTTTCTCTCGCTCTCTCTCCCCTTCCCGCTTTGACATCTCAGTTTTTTTTTTTTCCTTTTTTTTTTTTTTTCTTACTTGCCACCGTTTCTGGGCTAGGTGATAACTGCCGGTAATAGGATTAACATTGATTTCTTTTTGCAAGAACAGAGATGTGCCAGTTCCAGCTATTTATTGAACTGCCAGCTTTGAACTATGAAAACTGACTGCAGGAAAAGACCTAATGCAGCATTTTAAAGAAAAGAAAAGCCTCTGTGCAATTCTTTCTCTCTCTCTCTCTCTCTCTCTTTCTCTCTCTCTTTTTTTGTTATTTCTTCCTCCTCTGTCTTCTTCTTCTTCTTCTTTTTGTTGTTGCAGGATAAAAGAGAAAAATCGGGTGCCTCTGTTCTAAGCTCTGGTAATGACTTTATTTATTTACTCTGTTGTTGCTCTGCTTTTTTTTTTTTTTTTTAAACCCCCACCAGTCAATATATTTATGATTTGATCTATAATTTGTAAGTGTGTTTGACTTCTCTTTCACCTTGAAATAAAGATCCATACGTGCGCTTTCTTTGTGTGCCGTGGGTGCGAAGCATTTCTGTTCAAATCTGCTCTGATATATTAAAGACAAAAATGTGAACATTTTTAGTATGATGAGTCCCATGTAGGCCATAAGTTTAAAATCATAGTCATAAAATTAACATTAAATAATAGTCTAAATACAAGTCATGTCACCCTCCTATGAATGGTAATTCTTAACATTATGACTGTTTTTGATTTCTATATTAAGATAAATCATTCATATGGTGATATTTTACTGCTTCAGTGTGACTCTCTTAATTAGCTCTGAATGGGTTCATTGATTACTGAGCCAAGTCTATTGATGACGCTACTTAAGCAGCTAACAGCTAAAGAGCCACACAAGTAGTGACTGTTCTCTAATTAGTGACACGGTGTCATTATGCTGCATGCAGTTCAACCAGTCAGTCATTCTGTTAAGACTTACTGGGACTGTGTATAGCTTGTGAGTAAACATTATGCATAAATGACTCAGGTTCAGGTGTTCGGGTTGCTTTGTGAAATCATTAAGTCAATGCATTTGTTAATATGAAGTAAAAAATGTGAGATAATACGTTGGATAGGACTAGGATTGCGGCAATTCATTTTTAGAAATGCACCGATACCGATACTGGATCGGATATCGGGTCGATATTGACTCAAATAGCTGGATCGGACATCAGTGACAATGGGGCCAATCTATTTAATTAAATTATATGTTTTATAACATACATCATATACTGGAATTTTAATTCCTGTTTAAGTTTTGACCAATTTGTTGTTGCATTAAAAAGCTTTACACTTGAATTGTTATTCTTGTTAATTATTTTAACCAAGCTGCTGGTGTATGATTCATTATTTTAATAATAAATAATAATAATTAAATAATAAAAATGTATATCTATGTATTTATTTGTTACATTCTGTTTTACAATGTTAGGAAAGCCTGATGTTGCCTTACACATAACAGAATGATCTCAGTCACTTCCACACTGTGAGGCATACAGCTTATTAATTAAACACTGGTATCGGATCGGTACTCGGTATCGGCCGATACCCAAAGCCCAGGTATCTGTATATCTGTATCTGGACTGAAAAAGTTGGATTGGTGCATTCTTTATTAATTTTTCTCTTAATTAATGAATTAATAATTTTATTCATAAATGTCAGAAAAGTGTTTGAATAGTTTTTTTCATTCAAACAACAGTTCAAAACGCCAAGACACTCAGGTAACGGTAAGAAATCACATTGAAGAATCTGCAACCAGAGAATTCTTTTTTGCATTTTTGCTTAAAAAAAAGACTGAAAAGATTAATCGATTATCAAAACAGTTGCTGATTAATTTTCTGTCGCTCGACTAATTGTTTAATCAACTATAATAAATTCTATTCTACATAAAACAGAAAGGTTATGCCACATCAAATTCAGTCTAAAGTTTAAATTACATTAAAAAAAATAATGCAAAAAGCCTCATTGATTGTTCTGGTTCATTCCACTGCTCAGATTATTTAAGTATAAGGCTCAGATCATTGATGTTGCACTGTTAGATGTGACACCAGTGTAAAACACCAGCCTCAATTAATCATGGGAAATTGGAGAAAGCATGACATCACAATAACACATAATAAAAATAATAATAATATCTATTACAATTGTCTACTTAGCATATACTGACTTGAGGAAAGCGTGTGTGCAGGGTACAAGGCTGAGATTGAGCGAGGTGTTGTGTTGCGCCGCGCCGTGTTGTGCATGACAGCGGCACCCCCACACACGTCTCTTAATATCAGCTCAGCTGAAACAAGAAACAACTACCACTGTCACTACAAATGCACCCCCCATCCAAACCAGACGCCTGTCAGCCAGCTAATGTCCCCTGACAAAACACGCTGTGAATTAGAATAGCCACAAAATGTGTGTGTGTGCGTGTGTGTGAGAGACAGAGAGACAGAGAGAGAGAGAGGTGGAGGGAGGGAGGGAGGGAAGGCGAATAGAGAGAGTGAGGGAGAGAACTCATCTGTGTCACAGTCTATCCCCTCGGGCAATCAAGGAAGAAGAAAAAAAAAAAAAAAAAACAGTCATTAGCAACTGGTGGTGCTTGCTCCAGCAAATCGCCGTTTGAGTGAAGATTTATGCAGACTCCTGACTGGAAATGATTTATTTATTTTAGCAGAGGCTGTGAGATCATTAACCTCCGCTGTGTCTCTGGGGAACGACATCTGCGGCCCCCCACACTGCTCAGACAAAAGGCCCCACGCGTCCCCATGGCTTCACAGCTCCGGAGGAGGAAGAGGGGGAGGAGCAGGAGGAGCAGGAGGAGGCCCGGCCGAGGGGCCTGTCTGTGGGCCAGAGGGGGGACGAGGCCTCGGGTGTACAAGCTGGATCTTTTAGCAATGATCAGGCTCACTTGTTGACACTGCTTTGACAGATGAGGACACATCACTGGCTGGGTATTTATCTCATGTTGCAGGTAAATGTAACTGCTATGTGTAGGTTTTGATTTTAGCTTTGATTGTCAGATATATTATACATGAAAGAAAGCTATTTTAAGCAACTTGTGGTCCACGTAAAAACATGCACAAACACTAAAAATGTTTAAAGCTGAACTGAAACTAAAATAAAATTTTGCTAAGTATTCAGTATGTATATCATGTGTGTTTGTTTTGACTTTATCTTTGTGTATTTATCTGGTCAAAAAATTGTATTTACCAAAAAGAAGACATTTTTATTACTTTTCTGCAGTGATAGTGCTGCTTATATTAGTGTTCTCCAAGGAGCATGAAGTTTTGGTTCTGACACATTATTTATCTGTTCAAAATGTACCTTAAATGGAAATTTAACGTGTATTTAATACTCTTATCAACATGGAAGTGGGCAAATATGCTGCTTTATGCAAATGTATGTATATATTTATTACTGGAAATCAATTAACAACACAAAACGATGACAAATATCATCCAGAAACCCTCACAGGTACTGCATTTAGTATAAAAAAATATGCTCAAATCATAACATGGCAAACTGCAGCCCAACAGACAACAACAGCTGTCAGTGTGTCAGTGTGCTGACTTGACTATGACTTGCCCCCAAACTGCATGTGATTATCATAAAGTGGGCATGTCTGTAAAGGGGAGACTCGTGGGTACCCATAGAACCCATTTTCATTCACAAAGCCTGAGGTCAGAGGTCAAGGGACCCTTTTGAATGTTGCTAAGAATTCAGTATGTATATCATATGTGTTTGTTATGACTTTATCTTTGTGTATTTATCTGGTCAAAATTAGAAATAACCAAAAAGAAGAAATTGAACAGGACTACATGTTGCTGTGGGCTTTGAAAGTCTGGTCATCACCACATCTGAACCAATGAAAGATAGACAGCTAACGCTAGCTAGACCTCCTCTTAACTATAGTGTGTGAGAAATACAACAAAAAGTGTGCAGAAGCAGCCGACTCAGCACGTGTTGCTACAACAAAAATGAATGTCTAGTGGGAACCAGTGCTAACGTTAGCAAGCTAGGCTAACTAGCTTCTACTTTCCCAGTGGAATATAAACAAACAGCCCGACAGGTCCTCGCAAATGTTGAGTGCTGTAAAGAAACAAATGTCTTAAATTGCTAACAGTCAACCCAGTCGCCAGAAAAAATATTGTCATTTCATGAATACGTTTCATATCAGCCTCGTATCAGAGGCAGCAAAACCACTATAGATGGGTTTAGGAAAGAACTACATGGTTGGGCTTAAAACTACGAATGAAACTGAACGTCGTGAACATGTGACACGAACCTACGAACAGCTGATTGTAACGTGATGCACGGGACACGAACAGCGGTCTCCTCGATAAAAGCCTTGTGTTTGTTTGACCCATCCACCTCCCCACCCGCCCGCCCGGTGTGTCTCTTTTCATTCTTTATACTACGTCACTTGTTCTGTCTGAGTAGTACTGACAATCACGTTTGAGCGGGCTTTGTCGCATGCAGGTAAACAGTCTGTGTAAAGAGCAAAAGAGGCAGAACGCACTGGCCAAAATGCAATCTCGGAACTCATTGGCTATTGTTTGACGACGATTTAGCTTTTTATTCGCTTTTTTCATTTATTTATCTGCATTGAAACATTAAACAGTCTGGTTGGTAATTGCACTGTAAACAATGACCGGCGCACAGAAGAGGAAGTCTTGGCCAAGATATCTGTCATCCGGATATCCGCTTGCTACACGGGAACCCCCAAAATATCAGCCGTTGCCACCCAGAGGCTAAAACGTTGTCAGTCCGATATCCGATATGGGCTTCGAAATTGTACATAAAACCGTACATAACCAAAGCTTCATGTGGGCTTGTTGAAAAAGGGGAAAGGTGTCTTGTATTAATGTTGGTAGTCTACCCAGTAGGATGTAATCCAGTCAGTAGAGCACCACAGAAGTTGACAGCGTGCCTCCCAACAACGCCGGCTCTAAGATATCAGTCAACTTCTGCCAAGGAAAGTGTGCACCCAGAGGCTTGAAGCTTTGGCACTGTTACTACTAATATGTCCAAAAATGGTTTTATCCTCTTTTGAAAAATGGAAGAAATATGCAAAATATAGCCTCAGCGTCATTATGGCTTATATTTCCATACGCAAAAAAGTGAGGGGAATATGAATATAATTTTCACTTAAGCAACTCACGGAGACAAATATCACCCATGTACCAACTTATAGAAACCACAGATGTAAACTCAAATGTTTAAACTTCTCTCCAATGCACACCATGCTCAACCAGCCCTTATGAAATGACCAAACGAGATGAAATCTCAGTTACATTAAGAGCATTAATGATCAAAGTTAGATGATCCAATGCATATTTTTGCTTTAATTTGACACAAGTTAAAGAACATGGCCTCTTGATATTCAAAACATTGCATATCAGTTGGCCTCCAGGTGCCATCCCAGTCCCAGTGCTTCATGTAAATCAATACACTGTTAATGACATGTACCACTATATTCATGTCCATCTAATTAGAAAAGTTGAGGAGGTCCTGTACAACTCCAAACTGATTCCTAGTGGCAGGAGAAATTAGAAGGGGTGAAGCAAATGACAGTATAAATCTGAAATTAATCAGGACTTGAACTGAACGGGGGGCAACGTGTGGCCTCACCCGTGCCTTTTTAAGTATGTGTAATTGCACACTTATGGCAATCTCAAAGCTGCGGCAAAGAGCATCTGCATTAACCCACTGCACCTGGAGTGGTGGAGGCCACATTAATTAAATTATTTCCCCCATTCCCATCCCCGAGCGTTGTGATCCTTTAATTTCATTTGATTTTCCAACGATCAGGATCACGGTTTCGGTGGAAGACGTTATGGAAATGCGTATGGAAGACAAGCAGGGGAGGGCGATGTAGGTTTGTCAGTTCGCTGGAAGTGATGACTGTGCTCCAACCTTATCAAGCAAACACTTGAGAGCACAACAAATCAAGATTTTTATTGGGGGTAATAAACTCCAGCATCCAATTGAAGATGAAGAGTAGAAATTTATGAGAAATGTTAACGGTGGCATAATTTCCCCCCCAGATGGTGTGATGTTTTTGGATTTAAGGTGATATAACCCTCTAAATATGTACTTTAAACACATAGTTAATCCTCTTGGCCATAAATATGAGCACCTTTATAATTAACAACCATTCGTCTCTCAAAAAAGACTTACAAAAGGTATTGATTTCAGTGCAGAAATCCCTACTTATCACTTGGAGAATTGCATTAATACCCCAAAATAGCATAAAGAAAGTCCTGAAACAAAAGACATGAACTTATTTTTTGAGGTTACTGTGTCTGGTTCTGCACCAACCCAAAAAATAAAAGAGAACAATGAATTATCAACAAAAATGGAAGCATGTTTCAAATTCAAATAACAGCACAGTTTCTCTAATTTAATAAATGAAGTTGGGAAATATGCAGAATAAGTTAGAAAGGGGAGAGGGGGGAGAATAATTTGGCATGGTGGGAAACAATATGGTATGGTGAGGGTAGAGGGGGGATCAGGGATAAACAAACAAACCTTGACAAGGGCAGCGGTGGAGAATCAGCCTGGGGAGCAGAGAGGTCTGCGGTCGGGTGCAGACAGCCCTGTTTGAGAGGGGGGCTTGCCAAGTACCGACCCTGAACTGCGGCACTCTGGTGCTGCCTGGCTGCACTAAGCAGTGGCTGCCAGCACGCGCTGATTTATCAGGGGGGCAACGCCAGCCGCCACCTCGCTCTCCCTCGTGCCCTCCCTTTATAAAGAGCCTCCCTGACGGCTCTGATAGTGCAATCAGGGCTACGGCAGAGCCAAGGCAATTTCTCCTTCACTCTTTGATAACCCCGTGCCTTATTGAAAGCCAATAGCAATGGCAGCAACAACAACTCAATTGGAAAGAGTTGCTGAATTTTGAAGGGGGAAAAAGGTTACGCCTTGACAAAATGAGGGGGGAGTAAGGGGATGTCTGTCTCACTTTATGTGAAAGAGCCATTGTCCTCCAACAGGTGGCGTGATTCCTGAGTGACCGCTGTCCCTCAGCTGGCTCGTCATGGGGACTGTCACATGTTTGGGTTTTTTTCTTCCATCATTGAAACTGTGACAGAATGGCTCGAGTTCACATGTGACTTTTTGTCCACGTTGAACAATAAATAACAGAGAGTCTAAAGCCATGCTAGCGGCTCTCTCTGTGAGGCTGTACTTTGATGTACTCAGTGCTTTGAGTGCTTTGAGCAAAATGCTAGCATCAGCATTTGGGCTGTCGCGGTGAAAGAATTTACCCTGAAGTGATAATGATTCGCTCGACAGCGCGATATGCGATATTATTGCGAATTTTTTTTTTTTTTTTTGCAAATTACTTTATTTATCCTGATTTTAGTGCTGTATAAATTAGCTTTATTGTTAGGCTATTTTTAGGTATATTGTTGCTTTTTATATGACAAAGATGACAGTTTCAAAACAAATTAAATAATTGTTAATTGTTAAATGCAGAAAAAAGAAGGGCAACTTCAGCTGTGCTTTGGTTGCGTCTGGTGGCTATGATACGGAATATCAAAATGTCGGCACAAGGTAGAGTACAACGGTCTGTGTTAATTCATTTCTCCTCCATTGTTGTTGTTGTTGTTGTCCAACACTTGTATCCTACATGTAGAATATGACGGTTGGTCATTGTGGAGTTTTACCCAAAGTTGAACATTTTTCAAATCTCGACGACCAGAAAAAAAAAAAACATATGTGCAGCGCTCAGCGCAGAATAGACGCTCAGAGAAAAAGTTAGGGAAAATCAACAAAGTCAGAATTCATCCTCTGGGGACCATGAGTATCCGTACAAAATTTCATGGCAATCCATCCAATAGTTGTCACGGGTCTCCTACTAATGAAATGGTTGAGGGTTTGATCCACCTTCTCTTGTCCACATGTCCAAGTGTCCTTGGGCAAGACCCTGAACACGCAATTGCTCCCAATGGTTAGGTCAGCATTGGCCATCTGCCATCATTGTGCATGTGATTGGATGAATAAAAAGTCAATTAGTAAAATGCTTTGAACAAAAGCGCTTTTAATTCTGTACCATAGTGGATGACTGACCGACCGACACCGCCCTCTCTGAAGCCATTGGCGTGTGGCTAAAAAGACAATTGGACATGAAGAGCAAAACTCTGCATTACAACACCCACGATACGAGCTTTACCAAAGGATGGCCTGCGTGACCTCTTCTCTCTGTTTGCATTTGTTCAGTTCCTCCCAGATGTACAGTTTGAAATGTTAAGGGAGAAATAGACAATGGCTATTCACAAGCTCCTGATAAAAAATATTTGGTCCTTGAAATGAAGCAAATTTGTATGAAAAGAAACTCAAAGGCAGGATTCAGCGGATGTCATATGGAGATATTCCTTAAAAGATATTTCTTTCAAACAGTTAACACTTCATGAAAATAAAAACCATTCTTAGGACACAAACTCTTTATCATTGGAGTGGGTCGAGGTTTTGTATTGATGTCACCATTGAATGAAGCCTTTCTTGTCAGATTTTAACTGTGTCAAAGCTGGTAATGCTGGAAAAAAAAGTAATTGATTTTTAAGATACCGAATTTCACTGTAATATTGTTCAAGGCTGCATGGAGTAGATTCATCTGCTGTCAGTTGAATGAAACAACAAAACGAGTTTGTTTAGCACTGTATCTCCATTTAACACCATTGCTTTTTATTGATTCTTCACATTTTTCACTTCCAGATATGTTTGTCTATGTGGGGCATACCATAGCACATTGTTCAAGCAGCCATACTGTAACATAATATGATGTAAAAGGAAAGGAGAGCTGAAAAACTGCAAGAAGGCAAATAGATTTCGGCAAGGTTGGATTTTGAACAAGAGGAATTTGCAAAAGTTAAAGATCTTTCAGAGAGTTGAGCAGTTTTAAGAGATAAAGGGCCAGAGGACAACATTTTAGTACATCATCAAGAAGATGCAAAGGTTTCAGAGAGTCAACAAGTTCCGAATGATTATGAAATTACATAATTTTCAAGGTATTTTAGAGGTTGCAGAGGATAAAAGCAGCGTGGCATCAACAGGTTACAAAGGCCAGGCGAGGTTTCAGAGTGTGAGGAGCTTGCAGGGGATGAGCTTTACAAGAGGATTGAAAAAAATGCAGCATTTTATGTTGTTGAGGTATTACTGGGAGTTCACCCACAGTGTAACAACTTGGCCTTTCTCTGAGGTGTCATGTTATCGCCTGATAGCCATTACTGTATGTCACTTTTGTATTAGAGATCAAGGCTTCTTTTTGCCATAATGGGAAAATGTGGGCCAAATAGTTACACAAAACATTTGATTAAAGACAGAAATCAAAATTCTCAATGATTTGATTGTAAGAGATTATCTTCAAGTTCAAGTATCAAAAGGCTTCAAATTCCAAAAATTCCATACAGGTTAATGGAATATGTTCAACTTTGGGTGAAGCGGTAGTCTTCTCTGTCCAACCTGAACAGCCAAACACAGCCAGCAGAGTCTGTAGTGTTTACAAATGAGGTCTCTGAATGCATCACTAAAATCATTAGAGCAATGACAATATGTTTTGTTTCTTTTATTGTGCGTAGAGTTTTTGATGACAACATGACTTTTAATGTCCAATCTACAATTATGTACATACAGTATAGTTCCCAATTTCCTCTCAGGTGAGCTTTTTCTTGATGGTTGGGCTGGATGAGAATACAAAGTGTGATATGGACGCTAGAAGCTTCATTCATAATGTTGACATTCTAAATCAACATTTGAATGCTGCACAGTTTTTTTGCTATTCATTCTGTTTAGTTTTCAAAGTTGCAGATAAAGATTAGGCTGTACTAATGTTAGTAGTTTATACTTTGTATAATGGATTCCAAAAGAAGATGGCTGCGTAGGATTGTTTCCGACTCTTGTGGTACACATTTCCAATAACTCCAGTGTTGTCCAAAAGGAAAAAAAATTTATAAATAAATTACAAATTAGATGTAATCATTTCCAAAATTTACAACATGTTTTTATCTAATGTAATGTTCTGCTTTAATCCATATTTGTTGGGGTTTAGCCTTTCAAAAACAGCATTTTCACTGCAGTCAAAAAACGCTAGAAGCTTCATTCATAATATTGATATTTGAATTCTAAATCAACAATTGAATGCTGGGCAGCTTTTTTTTTTTTTTTTGCATGTCTGTTCATTCTGTTTAAACCCACAGTTTTCACAGTTGCAGATAAAGATTAGGCTATACTCATATTATTAGTTGTATACTATTTGTAGAATTAGATTCCAGTGGTGGATCCATTGGATTGTTTCCAAACATTTCTAATAACTCCAGAGTATTGTGCAAAAGCAAAAATAAAATTAAAAAAATAGATGTAATAATTTCTAGAATTCGCAACATGTTTTTATCCAACAAAATATTCTGCTTCAATCCATATTTGTTGGCGTTTAGCTTTTCAAAAACAACATTTTCACTGCGGTCAAAACACTGTTTGCTCTCCTGCTCGCCGCAAACAAAGGACACACCTATATTAATGGGGCGCTCATTTTTGAAAACTAACAATGTAGTCCAATATACAGGTCCACATTTGTCAGCCATGATTGTCACTTTGGGAGACTGACTGGTGCTGTATGGTCAAGCCTATTGCCACACGATAACATTGATATTCTGCAAAACCCCGAAACAAGTTCAATGGCAACATTTGTTGGGGTTTTTGTTTTTAATTCTATATTTGGGGATTTTTATTTTATTTTATTTTTTTCATACAAACAAGGGTTCCTTGGTATATTTTTGTATCCACCAGTTGTGTTGTTTTTTTGACACTCCAGATCGCATCTTTAAAGATACTGTATATGAAGTGCTCTTTGTGGCCATAATCTCACAATCTCAATGTCCTTTTCCCTCCTGGTATAACAGTCATAGCTTCACGCTTAGATTCCTCCAAGTCAATATTGCCTCTCTTTTCCTCTGAGTGAATCTTGGCATTTTTCACTTTATGGAGCATCAGGGTCTGATATGTGAGCCAGTGACAGAGGCCTTTCCTGGACAATGTACGGTAACAGGTTTCAAACACTCCTGTTGTGTGGAAAATAATATTTTCCCCAGCTCAGATGGAATTAGGGTGATATATTGAATTCATTTGATTAATGCAAATTTGTCTACGTTGTGAAAATCAAGTTTTGTCAACCTGCACAGAAAGTTTATTACTAGTCTAAAAGTAACATAGATGATAGCTGGCCACATTAGCCGTCTTGTGTCACAACAGTCACGTAGACTGTGATGTGATCAGTTACACTATATGAGCACCAGGTGGCTGGCTGGCTCCGGCTATCTCATAGTGAACTTAACAGTCGTATATGAGAGGGACAGACTGAGAAAAGTCTCTGCACAGTGATGCGAGCTCTCGGCCTGTTTGTTGACGACACGTTATCTCTGCTTACGAGAGGTGAAGTTACGGGAGTCGACAGAACATTGTGCGGATTCGACTTTGTTCAGTCTGTCCCTACCTGCTGGGTAGATAACGTTAGCTATAGCAGCTGTGTCCAGATATCAGGCTGAGGTCCTGTCAGGAAACACAGCAGGAGATGAATTAGCCTTGCAGGAGGTGCACGTCTTTTGTTATAAATGCTCAACTATCTTGCACAATAAGTCCTAAATAATATGATATTTCAATGTTTTAGTTTAAAAAACAAATATATTGAAATTGTGAATCTCACCCAAGCTTAAAAAAAATTTACATTATTTTTATTATATAATATTATTTTGGCCATATCACCCAGCCCTAGCTGGAATTCAGTAAACTAAATTCCTAAAAATATACTTATAGAATTACGATTTAAAAGGTCATGGTGGTCACTTTGAACCACTATTATCTCTCCATGCTGAATCTGAAGAGCTCCACTCTGCTGTCCACCTTACAGTCGCAGAGATGTTTTGTCAAATCAAACTTAACTTAAAATTATGCTCTGTTTGAAATTGCACACTAACATACTATTTATACTAAGTACGACGTAATAGTGAGTATGTAGTGCGTTCCAACTATATGAGGATGTTGTGTATGTGAGAAATGCCCAGATGTATACTACATTAGCAAGAGTATGAGTATGAGACGTGAGACATACTCAACCGCCCCAGAATGCATTGCGGCTCTTCAGACTGTCCAATGGCGGACTGCGATGCAAATGGTTAAAATAATTAACCATTGGATAAAATAATTACGGATGATGGCGAGGTACATTAAGGTAGAGTTAAAAGGGAAAACGCGGGAGCTCACTGGAGTATACTGTAGAAAAAATATTGAACAATAAAATGTTTAATAATTTTAATTTGCCTTAAAATAACACTGGGAAATATTAAATTGAGTGGAAGAGGTAATGTTGAATTACATTAGTGATAAGCAATTTTTATTCAACGGTAGCTCGGACGGGAAACGTTGTGATCGATACAGTCATATGATGCAGAGAAGACTTATTGCTTGAGTATATTTCAGTGTGAACAGTCTGCTGGTAATGGCTAATTTAGTATGCAGTATACTGATTGAGTATGTAGTATGCGATCCAATGGTGTAAGGGATCTCCAACATCCAATGGTCATCCAAAGCCATTTTAGCTTTCAATCACCTACTAGTACTGAATTATACATTTGTATATTAACTATAAGCCTATATATTTTACAATATATTATATATTTGATCTACTGTCTATACTTGTACACCTCGTATTAGGAGTTCTGTTAATCACTCTTAAATTGTCGTGACAGCAGAGGAGAGAGCGATAGTTTATTCAGTGAAAGAAAAGGAAGGAAAGATGAATAATAATGTAATAATGGATAGCAGACGTGATATTGTAGGAGGTGGAGAGAAGCTCATGTGCAAGATCACTCCTTATCATATAGTACAAAATGACAAGAATCAGCACTGTGGGCCATGAGAATGTTTATTGGGTGTAACTGGGGACAAGACCCTGATTTTATGATGTCACATTTAAAGTGACGATAAACAGATAAGGTGGTTTGATTAACATTCCATCGTCTAATTTCTTGCATAGGAACTATTTCAATGCAGAGCTGATCCTGAAATAGATATTGATAAGGGTAAGTAAAGAGTTATTTTCTAGTGCACCACCTCCAGGTCACAAGGAATATTGTAAAGGAACTTTTCAACATTTTAATGGAATGTGGGTGGTGTTAATTGGTTTATTTATTACAACTAGCTTTATTTTGTGCCCTAGTTTTTATTTCACTCCACAATATGTACTCATACAATAGTCTGTTATAACTCTAACTGTGCTGCCAATCATAGGTTGCACATCCTGCATTAAGCTGTTAATGTAAGTGTGCTGATTATGCACTTAACATCACTAAATAGAGTGTGTTGAGGTGAAAGGCTTCATTAAGAGAAATGCATAACTAACACTTAACTTTAACCCCCTACTTAGCATTCATTAGCAGTATGCTTAGTAAATTATTATATCATTTTATTTCATTACATTATATAATGTTAATGTAAGCAGATATAAGGACTTTTTAAGTGTTCATTAAAATGTGTCTACATAACCTTTATGAAGTATCCGTAACTGTTGTATAAACAGTAAATGAACAAGTAACGCAGCATAGCTATACTATATATCTGTAATGATATATGAACAAACACACATTCATTTATCAGCTGTCATATACATGTAAAAATCATTAACACTGTGATACATGTGTTAAAAAACTCATTAAGACATGTTGATCATGAAGGTTTTTCTTTCTGTATGTTGGAAATACTAGCTTGACAAAAACTTTTTAACTCAAGGTCCACGCACTATACATATATACTTCTCTCGGAGCTTTAAGCTTCATCTCATGGCCTTCATCAGCAGATGGTATATTTGCTCAAAGAGAGTGAAGAACTAGTTATGAATAAATAAACACTTCATTCATGATTATAATAAATAGAACAAAAATATACTTCATATTTCATTTCAATATGCAAAATATGATGTACTTAATATGATTAGATCTGTGTTGTATTATATTGTCAATAATTCATTAACTGTTTATATACATACGGATGCCTCACAGGAAGAGTTTCAATTAGTGACAAATACATTATTAAACACTTTAAAATGCCCTTAAAGCTGAAGTAGGCGAGATTGGAGCAAATATGATTAAAAAAATATATTTTCATAAAACGGTCGCTATATCGTGACAGTAGTACATGAAACAGGTAACCTGAAAAAAAATCATGTTCCTCTGTGTGATCCGGTATCGTCCGGTGCTCCTAACGGCATCTGCAAGATTTCACAGACCGGAGGAAAACAAGCAGTCAGAGCTGATCTGAGATCTGCTGATTTGAGATCTGCTGTCCATCTGCCGTCTATGAGAGCCGGCTGTCAATCACTCACGAACTCCGACCAAACGGTCAAACTAGGCTGAGCTGATCAAACATGAATCAATATTACGTTACGTTAATGCCTATTTCTCTCCTCAAATGTTTTCAGAATCATCTTGTAGTGCACGGTTTAGCTGTAAAATGAGAACGTTTGTGACGCCGCCACCGCCATTGTGAAATCTGGTGAAGGAACGCCAAGTTCCGGTCACATGACCGGAGCGCAGCCAATAGGAACGCTCTCTCAATGAAATGACCTGTGATTGGTCAAAGTCTTCCGTCACGGGCTAGATTTTTTAAAGCCTGAAAACAGAGCCATGAGGAGGTGCAGAAGTCTAGTTTTCTCTTAGAACACTTGAATTACAATATGCTGAAAGGTTATTATGGAATTGTCGCCTAATGATGCCAAAAATATACTGCCTACTGCCACTTTAACTGCATTAAAAACACGTTTAAATGTGTTATAAATGATTCATTAATTTGGTATAAATGCTAAATAAGGCGCGTTAAAAATTAAGTGTTACCACCATGACTGAAAGGATGTCAGTGAGATAATGAGACATCACATTACAGGAATACTTTACAAAGTTACATGGAAAGTGAGTTCAGTTTGGGTTTTTTTTTCCCGACCTGAATAATTCCAGCGTGTCGGTAGGCTCTGCCTCACCAGGTCCCGGGCTAAGCACTGATCCTCAGTTATTCCACATCTCTCTGAACCTGGCTGTCCTGTGGTGGAGCAGCCGTTAGGCCGGTTTGATCGACTTCAGGGGGCCTCAAGGTCAGAGCACAATGCAATTCAGAGGTGGAAATCCTAGGTCTTATCAGCGTGACCTTCAGGACTGCTGATACTACTGATTCCACAAATACTACAACCCTTTGCTTCCATAACAGAGCCACTGTGGCTTTGTCTTTAGGAATTCTGTGAAACAAGAGAACACTGTCATCATGACTAATGAAATAAGTCCTCTTTTTCAGTCTTACTTTGAAGGATTGCCTGTCGGTGAAGGATTTAGTTTCATTTGATTTACAATGTCTTTCATATAAACTGCTGTTTGGATTAATGAAGTTGTTGATACAGTTTTGATTCATGATCGCTGATCCAACTGTACTCTTAACAGCTATTGATGTTAGACAAACCCAAAATTGCACTTAAATAATAAAGGTTCTTTTCAGAGATGAAACAATCATTTCCAAGTCCTTCTGTATGAATATATATATATATACACACACACACACACATATATACTGTATATACACATATAAAACATATATTATAGGGGGGTGCATCTTTCCCCTCTCAAGTCGATTCGATACACATCCCAATACATAGTCGGTGATATGATACAAAAACGATAGTTAACCATGAAACGATTCGATAAAGTTTGATATAACACTACTTCAATATGATCCGATTCAGCTTCGATCCGATCCGATTCATAGTATTCTCATGACGTGTCATATATTTCCTATACCAATATGGCTTACTGTGGCTCATTGGCCATGGTTGTAATTTAATGATAATAACCTTTAATTTCAACTGTTGTTTGCCTTATATCTGTAATGATGATGTGATGGAATACTATGATTTAGTGACATGGTGTCCCACATTGTGAAACCATAAGGTAAGATCCTTATTATGTATTATATATAACACAGACAGCATTCTAAATCTGCTGCAACACTTGATGCACAGACAAGTGTTATTTCACTGCATCCACAGACAATGGCCAAAAACTGACACTATCTGTACCCAGCTATTTGCTATATTAGTGTAGCAGTAGGACACTAGGACCCAGAGGAGATTCTAGCAGTGGAAAACTAGTCAGTCCAAGCTAGCGGTGCTAGTTTATTAGCACTTGCTAACGTTTAGCCAAAGGAGGTAGCCAAAACTGTGTGCTGCCGTTGAATGTAGCTTAGCCTCCAGCATACAAAACACAAACAGCCCGTATTCAGAAATTGTGCGTTTGAAACAAGCCGATTTCTGTCCATTTGTGATGTCACAAATATACAATATTTAGACCATTACACGGTTTTAAACATAAACATTCTAAATGTGTCCCAGTTTATTTCCTGTTGCAGTGTATGTAAATAACATCAGCTGACAGGAAGTAAACATGAACCCAAACTGTTGCCTAGCAATGCAATTCCGTTGCAATGCACTAAAACGGAGCGTGTCAGACAGAGGGTAAATACAAGTATATTCAGGCAGACAGTATGAGAAAAATGATTTTTTTTTTAACATTACAGCATGTAAACATGTTCTAGTAGAAACACAAAATACAAGTATGAACCTGAAAATGAGCACGATGTGGAACCTTTAAAGGTGCAGTGTGTAGGATTTGGCGACATCTAGCAGTGAAGTTGCATATTGCAACCAACTGAAACTTCTCCCGTGTGCCAAGCGTGTTGGAAAACTAAGGTGCGAAATTGTGAAAATGCTAATGGGCCTATCTAGAGCCAGTGTTTGGTTTGTCTGTTCTGGGCTAAAGTAGAAACATGGCAGTCGGCTCTGTGAAGAGGCCCCTCTCCCTATGTAGATATGAACGGCTCATTCTAAGGTAATAAAAAAAAACAACGATTCTTATCATCAGGTGATTATACTCTAAAGAAAACATACTGATTCATATGGTATTCCATGTCTGCCAATAGATCCCCCTAAATGTTACACACTATTCCTTTAATCTGATTTGATTTTGTGAATTGCGATTTGATTATTTAGACAAAATGACATATCCTGCATCCATTTAACATTCTAAAAACAGACAAAATATTGTGTTTCAATTATTTCACATCACACTATGACACTGCAAAGTGAAATATACTGAACAATGAAGATTTAAATTAGTTTCCCTAAAGCAGTGTTCTCAAACTGGAGGACAACTTTTATATTCTACATATTGAATATATTTTGAACTACAAAATTTAGTGAAATAAATAAAACAAATTAAGTGTTTTCTTATATCATTTCAAACATTTCACTCTGAGCAGCAGTAATGGCAGTGGCAATAGTAGCAGTAGCAGCAGTAGTAGTAGCAGATTCCCATTTTTAGCCAGATATGAGCCTCATTTAACTCTCAAGGTCCATTCTTTTGAGCAGCAGAGTGCCGCTATGGTAACATACACTTCTGTCAAGCATCGGCTCCATCCATCAGCTGTGATAGCTGCAGAGCGACTGCTTAGCCTCGTTCTTACCGCCTTCGTATAACTTTGTCATATTGTAATAACAATAGGTTGTCATTGAAGAAGCGGCGGCTTCAGTGTCAATCCAACATTTCTGACTACACTCTGAGGGCTTACACAAGTGCACATGAATCGTGGAATAGACGGCTTACACTACACTCACTACAGTAACTCTAGTAGGGTTAAGAACACTACCTGAGGTTCCCACTTCAGCGTCAGTGCAAATGCTGTGTCACCTCAACAGGTGGTTGGATAGATTAGTGGTGTTCCCACAGTATGTCTGTTTAGATGTGTAAAGGCTGCACAATGCAGGAGATTTACTAATCTGAGTGTCATTTGGAAGCAAAACTCCACCACAGTTTGGAGATTAGCTTCAGGGTTACACTGAAAATCAGCCTCTTTTTCTGTAATGCTCATTTGTGAAATGTAGCAACAGTGGTGTTCGTTTTTGTTTTGATGACCCCAGATGAAATAGACCCAATGACAGAGTTAATGAGCTCCGTTTGAGAGAAAATATTTATGTTTTTGATACATTACTTTTGAGATTTGATGGGGTCAAAAAAGTCAATACATTCTGGATATTGAATCATAATTGAATCAATGGTTTAATTAATGCATGTAGGTGATGAATTGATTGAAATGAATGAATTAGTAAAAACTAGGGCTGTCAAAGTTAATGCAATAATAAGCTAGAGTGAAGATACCGCTATCATATGAAACTAGAAATACTAAAGAATCCATTGGTACCATGAAGGAGGCTAAATAATGCTTCAAAGTTACGCTAGATTTTGGCGAGGAAAAACTGGCTATTTTCAAAGGGGTCCCTTGACCTCTGACCTCAAGATATGTGAATGAAAATGGGTTTTATGGGTACCCACGAGTCTCCCCTTTATAGACATGCCCACTTTATGATAATCACATGCAGTTTGGGGCAAATCATAGTCAAGTCAGCACACTGACACCCTGACAGCTGTTGTTGCCTGTTGGGCTTGAATTTGCCATGTTATGATTTGAGCATATTTGTTATGCTAAATGCAGTACCTGTGAGGGTTTCTGGACAATATTTGTCATTGTTTTGTGTTGATGTTGCAAGTATTTGCATAAAGCAGCATATTTGCCCACTCCCATGTTGATAAGAGTATGAAATACTTGACAAATCTCCCTTTAACATTTTGAACAGATATACAAACGTGCGAATTATTTGCAACATCAACACAAAATAATGACAAATATTGTCCAGAAACCCTCACAGGTACTGCATTTAGCATAAACAATATGCTCAAATCATAACATGGCAAACTGAAGCCCAACAGGCAACAACAGCTGTCAGTGTGTCAGTGTGCAGACTTGACTATGACTTGCCCCAAACTGCATGTGATTATCATAAAGTGGGCATGTCTGTAAAGGGGAGACTTGTAGGTACCCATAGAACCCATTTTCACTCACATATCTGGAGGTCAGAGGTCAAGGGACCCCTTTGAAAATGGCCATGCCAGTTTTTCCTCTCCAAAATTTAGCATAACTTTGAAGCGTTATTTAACCTCCTTCAACAAGCTTGTATGACATAGTTGGTACCAATGGATTACTTTTTTGTTACAACCGAGTCAACTAAGTTGCGTTAATGCATTACAGAAATTAGTGGCGTTAAAATGAATTTGCATTAACGCATTACTATCAATTAGACAGCCCTAAAATAAATATATATGTAAGGTATGCAAATACTTAACAATTAGTATTTTCAATGTGTTTGCAAGGAGCATTAAGTCACTTCAAACTTGAGCGTAAAAGTTGTTAAATGAACGTATTAAGAATAAAAAACAGATTGGCCCGTGTGTGAATATTATAAACTATTCCCATTGTCCCCGTTGCTGTTGGAATTCTCTCCAAAATTTCCAAAGAGCAAATTGATGAGCCCCTTAAAAAGTAATTAGGCTATTCATGGTGTTAGGTGTAGCAGTGGACGGGGCTTGATGGCTGCAGTGGCGTCCTAATCCAGGGCAGCAGCTGAGCTGTTGATTTGCAGACAGTGGGCCTTGCATTGTGAGGGCTTTATGGTCCCTTTATGGTACGCCAAGAGACACCTGCATGGGCGATATGTTGCCTGGGACATTTTTCTCTCTCCCACTCTGTGACTCCTTTGCTTTTGTATCATTAGCGGAGCAAGGGAGCCGTGAATCACTCGTCTCACCCCCTTGTCCCCCCCATCTTTTTCAACCTCCTTCCACCCCCTAACAGCACACCCCCCCCACCCCTCTTCGAGGGTGCTAAACGGCTTGACAGAAGGGTGCCCAGACCGTTGGCAGTAGCCATCGACTGGAAGGGAGAAGCTGCCAGGAGTCCTTGATGGATAGGCTCATTTTCCAGCCGGCAGCAAGTCTCGGCGAAGCATCCGTGTCATTTGTAATGTCAGCCAACAAAATGTAATCAAACATTCCAGCGGTTTAATCACAGAGGGCTGCTCGAGAGATGATTGTAGTGTCAATATAATGCTATTTCATTATCTGTTTGTATTTTATATTGACAGTGTCAGATAAACAGTGTGGAAAATTAAGATTAAAAATATGGTAATTTCATTTCAATCACCCCGGCTACAGTTGCTGGCCCATTATGCGATTGATTACTTCTGAATTAAATTTGGGGCTGAATGTAAAGTTTAATCTTCTTTCTTCTCTGCAATTCAGCTCCCCAAAGGCCTCTTAGTAAGTAAGTACCCATTTCATTTGATCTTTAATGAAAAGTAATGGCCCAAATGAATTGTATAAATCAGCTGTCATGTGCACCTAGTTGACATTCTGTTTCTTTTTCCCTTTCATTTTTAATCCAGTGCTTACACGTACAGTATTGTGACCCAAAACTACAGGCCGTACCCCTTTTCAGCTATTTCGTTTTTTGTACAGTAAATATCAGCAATATTTCACTCACTCTTATGCTATTAATATCCTCATCGTACTAATGATATTTTCAGTTTTTGTTCGACGTATCACAAACTTTGCTCTTTAATCCAGTAGAGTGAGAGCGGATTTTAGTTTCATGAAAACAGAAAACAAGGTCATAGACGTGCATTCTGCAAGGTGCTTAGTGGAGAAATTAAGAGGAGTGTTTCATAGCCTAGAGTGCCACTTTAAGGGGAAAATGCAACCTCTAAACCAGCCGAGGGGTGATAGACATTTTAATTACATGGTAAATTTTGATATTTTTCTCCATGCCCGGGAAGAACTCTTAAGCGCTGTCGCGTACTCCAGATTTGGCATTACATTCTCCCCATTTCTGCGGCTATATATGAAGTGACACAACTGTTAACGAGAGCTCAGCAGAAAAGAAGGGGTTGAAAAAAGGAGCTCTTCTTTGTGAGTCCCATTCAGCGCGATTTGTCCCCCTTTGTAGTCCTAATTATGTGCCAAAGTAGGATAACAGAAGTTCTCAACTCGGCCATTATGCCAGCACAAAAAAAGAGACGCATACAAGAAGCTGATCACTTTGGAATTAGCAAACATGATACTATACGAGGAGAAAAAAAAATCATTAATACCGTCAGGGATTAGAGGTTCTGATTAAAGGGTAGCTTCTACCGTATGCAAATTAGTGATAGGCATTTATCAGCGCCTGGGCAAGCTGTCTTAGCTGCAAAGCCACATATGTTTTTTAGCTGATTAAAAAACTGCTTGAAGTTGCAGGCTTTTTAATGGTGGGGGAGAGAGAGGGAGAAAGAGAGAGGGAGGCAGCGAGAGAGAAAGAGAGAGGGAGGCAACTCATTTCCTTTTGGCCAAATTCCCGCAATCGCTCAGAGCATTTGCCTTAATTCCCTCCTTTATTAGCTACATTCTTTTGTATATAATTAAAACATTTCTCAAGTGAGCATGTGCGTGTTTGTTTTATTTTTTTGTGATATATTTTTCATCAGCAAACATATTGTATTCCACACAACCCTTTTTTCCTTTTTTTTTTGCACCGTATCACCATAGCCTTGATGCTTCTCTCCCTGAAAGAGCCCAAGTTTAGAGCGGTGGATATGAGGGCAGAATTAGGTGAGAATTTGTCAGCAGTCAGCCATTGTGCGAGGGTCTCTGTGTTATTATATTTCCTTTCATATGGAGGTGACCCCCTTTGTGTTAACAAAGAACATGAGGATGAAACTGAGCTCTGTGTGCTTCTCACCCGGCGCTGATAATGCCTCGGTAACCCAGCACCCCCCCTCTTCTCCTTGAGGGAGCGCTTTAATTTATGCTTTTTCATCTCCCTGGGCGCGGGACTGTTAACCTGCTCTGTGCACTACTGATTCAGGGGAAGGGAAACCTCTTATGCACACCAGACTGCTGCGTCAAGTCTCTCCTCTCACTGCGACATTACAAAGTTGGTTCTTGATGCACCAGACTAAACATTCCCTCGAGAAATTTTGTGAAATTACAAGATTCAGGATTTTTAGGGCCGTCAAAGTTAACGTGATAATGACGCGTTAACGCAGATTCCTTTTAACGCCACTAATTTCTTTAACACATTTAAGCAACTTGGGGTTTTTTAGGTTGCTGCGGGCTCGGGATTTAAAGCTAGTGTGAAGATAATGGCAACATATGAAACTACAAAACCTAAGGAATCCATTGGTACCAACCATGTCGTACTAGCTCGTCGCAAAGGAGGCTAAATAACGCTCCAAACTTGCGCTAAATTTTGGCGAGGAAAAAGCTGTCATGGCCATTTTCAAAGGGGTCCCTTGACCTCTGACCTCAAGATATGTGAATGAAAATGGGTTCTATGGGTACCCACTTGAGCAAGTCATAGTCAAGTCAGCACACTGACACACTGACAGCTGTTGTTGCCTGTTGGGTTTGAGTTTGCCATGTTATGATTTGAGCATATTTTTTATGCTAAATGCAGAACCTGTGAGGGTTTCTGGACAATATTTGTCATTGTTTTGTGTTGTTAATTGATTCCTAATAATAAATGTATACATACATTTGCATAAAGCAAGCATATTTGCCCATTCCCATGTTGATAAGAGTATTAACTACTTGACAAATCTCCCTTTAAGGTACATTTTGAACAGATAAAAAAAATGTGTTATAGATTCAACTGCCCAACATTATATAAAGTAGTAATAAAATGAGCTATCTGAACATTTTAATGCATCAATAATAATAATTCAATGATATAATACATGAAAATATGATTATATATACCTAGTAATAAGTAGATTTATTCTTTTAATGTGAAGCAGCAACAAATGTTTACTACGTCTCTGATATGGTGTCAGGAGAGTGAGCAGTAAACACTGAGACTGATATCATTGAGATAAAATTAAAAAGAGTAACACTGGATTACATGCTGCACCATTTCCTGTGAATTCCTTGTGCATAGTTAGGCAATTTGAATCCAGGCGCGGGAATGGCGGATTCCGCCAATGGAAACTACTAAACAGAGAGATAACTACTGAGTGGAAATACATTGAAAGGCTATTACCTTGATGAAAAACTTAAGGATTATAACTTAAAGTGAAATGAGTTGTTTTAAGAGAATATTTTTTTACATTTCGGTATTGCTACTTCTACTTACGGATCAAGAACCGACATGAATGGTAAATAAACCTACATCAAAATGATTGTAATGATATACATGTTAGACCTTATTCATAGCCACAGAAAGAATCCACGATTGGGCTACATCTCCTCCCATGAGTGGACCCTACTATACAGACACATGAGTGGTGGCTTTTGTGGTCTGCAAAACCATTACGTATTCACAGTGGACCAATAATACTGTGCAAACCAGTGATTCAATTAATCACATTGTGGCAAAGAAGCCATGTAATTGAAATATCTAGATAAGGATATAACAGTGACTCTAAATGATATATAAATGATGAAGACAAAAAAAAAAAAAAAAAAAGCAGCATGGTCCAAAGATGGGGCTCTAGCAGTTGCCTTGAACAGTCTGGGCCTAAATAGCGAAGCCATAGAAAAATGATGAAAAGATCTATTGTTGCTTTTGAAGGCAACCCCTATCTCTCAAGGACATCTAATTAACAGACAACAGCTGAGTCCATTTCAAATGGTAATATTTTTTCTCTTAAATGCACCATTTTCAATGCCTTATTGCTTACTTCAACAGACATTAGCAGTCCTTTTTTTTCCCAGAGAGGGTTTTCATGCTTTATTTACTACACTCTATACAGTATATTGTTGATGCTTGTGCAGGCATTTCTCTCTGACCTCTTCCATATACAATAGTGAATTGGTAGTTAATGAAAGGTAAGCATTTCAACATGCTTTTCATCTTTGGCTCATCGCAGTATTTCAATGAACTACGTTCAGACTGTTTCAAGTCTAATTTGTCCAAAAAGCAGCCTGATTAAAAAACAAATACATAGTCAGAAGTTCATACTGTATATTCAAAAACAAGCACTGTGTTCGTGCTTTCGGTTTAGAGAATCATTCTGTGCCGTACTTTTTGTAGAAAATACTAGTATGATGTGGCCTCTCCTACAGTATGCATGGCGCAACACATGTGGAGCAAATATGATTAAAAAATAGTTATTTTTATAAAACGGTCACTATATCCTGATAATAGTGCATGAGACAGGTTAGCAAGATTTCACAAACTGGAGGAAAACAACCAATCAGTGCCGAGCTGGAGCCTTCTGTCTCTGAGCAGCTGTCAATCAACAGTCAAACTAGGCTGATCAAATATGAATCAATATTCTGTTACTGTAATGCCTATTTCTCGCCTCAAATGTTTTCAGAAAGTGTACTGCTTAACTGTAAAATGAGAAAGTTTGTTGAGTCATGTTGAGATCAGTTGAGGAAATACCAAGCACCGCCCACCAGCCGGAGCACAGTTAAAAATTAAGCAGAATTCTTTTTTATCTGTTCAAAATGTACCTTAAAGGGAGATTTGTCAAGTATTTAATACTCTTATCAACATGGGAGTGGGCAAATATGCTTGCTTTATGCAAATGTATGTTTATATTTATTATTGGAAATCAATTAACACAAAACAATGACAAATATTGTCCAGAAACCCTCACAGGTACTACATTTAGCATAAAAAAATATGCTCAAATCATAACATGGCAAACTGCAGCCCAACAGGCAACAACAGCTGTCAGTGTGTCAGTGTGCTGACTTGACTATGACTTGCCCCAAACTGCATGTGATTATCATGAAGTGGGCATGTCTGTAAAGGGGAGACTCGTGGGTACCCATAGAACCCATTTTCACTCACATATCTTGAGGTCAGAGGTCAAGGGACCCCTTTGAAAATGGCCATGACAGTTTTTTCCTTGCCAAAATTTAGTGTAGGTTTGGAGCGTTATTATTTCACCTCCTTCCTGACATGCTAGTATGACAAAACTGAGCCCGCTAGAACCTAAAAATCGCAAGTTGCTTTAATGCGTTAAAGAAATTAGTGGCATTAAAGCAAATTTGCTTTCACGTGTTATTATCGCGTTAACTTTGAAAGCCCTATTTATGACACGTCATGTTTTAATAAATAAGTCTTGAATATGTAATGTCACCAAAGAAGCCCTAATATTATTAAAAAAAAAACATTTCCATATTAGATTTACTGAGAAGCTGCTCATAATGTTCCAATGACCATATCAAATTTGTAGTTTCACTGTACCATACTGTACAGGGAAAGTCAGCTCAAATTATATCATAACATATTGAAAATGTCCTCATCTTTAAACTCTCATAAATTAAATGAACAAATATTTTCCCTTCAGAGTTCGGATCTGGCCGCGGCTGTGGCGGAAGCACAGAGTAAAAAAGGTCAAATACACCAAATGGTGCAGTAAAAAAAAAATGTATGTTCACAGAAAAAAGTATTTTGAGCTCTGTGTATGGCTGCTGTCAGCTTCCTATGATTTCATTAGATATAAAATCACAGTAATGTGTGTCCCTGATGCATTCAGACTGTTGCTTACCACCAACATCCCACAGACAGACGTGCTAACTACTCACACTGTGCATCTGACGTTTTGTCTCTCCCATGGGGAGAATCTAAAATCAATAGCAGCTATGTTAAAGATGTAGCTTGCCACCTGACCTGTCCTCCCCTCGTCTTCATCAGAGGCTTTTTTGCCTTTCTCTCTCAATACCCTTCACCCCTCCCTCCTTGCCCCCCCCCGTAAATGATGTACCCACACGCTCTTAATGAGGCACAAATTGTTTAAGACAGTCAGTCTAGGTGAAGTGAGTCCCCATGTCCTCAGGCTGACGGAGGAATATATATGCAGAGGAATAGCAGGTCATGGGTTCAGACAAAAGACCAGATCCAGCCCCTTTAGTTTGCAAAGGAGGGGAATGGAGTGTGCTTAAACGTCTTGGGAGTAGTTTGCCTCTTGATTTTGGAATCAATGAAGGGGGTGAGAAGGGAGGGTGGAAGGTTTCTGTAGCAGAAAATGGCATTAGAGTTAATGACCAAGTTTGTCCCAGAGGGGTAGTCCATATTAAAGCTATTTCACCAGTGACAGCACTCACCACATGACCTGACTGATTAATAACAAAACGGTGCTCAAATAGGAATAACAATATGTGTCAGTCAGTATGAAAGGAAAACAATTATTCAGCTGCATTTCTACTGTTTTTGTAGCATTTTCTAACATTACAGCAAGATATTTAATACTCTTATCAACATGGGAGTGGGAAAATATGCTTGCTTTATGCAAATGTGTGGACATATTTATTATTGGAAATCAATTAACACAAAACAATGACAAATATTGTCCAGAAACCCTCAAAGGTACTGCATTTAGCATAAAAAATATGCTCAAATCATAACATGGCAAACTCAAGCCCAACAGGAAACAACAGCTGTCAGTGTGTCAGTGTGATGCCTTGACTATGACCTGCCCAAGTGGGTACCCATAGAACTCATTTTCATTCACATATCTTGAGGTCAGAGGTCAAGGGACCCCTCTGAAAATGGCCATGACAGTGATTCCTCGCCAAAATTTAGCATAAGTTTTGAGCTTTATTTAACCTCCTTAGCGATAAGCTAGTATGACATGGTTGGTACTAGTGGATTCCTTAGGTTTTCTTGTTTCATATGATGCCAGTATCTTCACTCTAGCTTTAACTTTAAACTGTTGTAAACTACTTTAAACTGAGCCCGCTACAACCTAAAAATCGCAAGTTGCGTGTTCATGCGTTAAAGAAATGAGTGGCGTTAAAACGAATTTGCGTTAGCGTCTTATTATCGTGTTAACTTTGACAGCCATAGCTGCAAGTAATGATTATTTTCGGTATTGATAATCTGTCAAATTTTGTTACTAATTGCTCAACCCTTAAGTCTAGAAAATGTCAAAAAAAAATGTGAAGAACGTCCGTGAATTTTGTCTGACCAACAGTTCAAAAGCCAAAGATAGACTATTCAATTTATAATGATATAAAACAGGAGAAATGCAGCAAATTATCACATTTAAGAACGCTCAAATATTTACACTTGTTCCTCAATAAATGACTGATATAATTACTTGGTTATCAAAAGGATTGACAATTAACTGCAATACAGTTATACAGTCATACATGCAAGCCATATGAAAGCTGTTCAAAAAGCAAATAAGACATGAATGAAAATATATTTATGAATAAGAATATATTTTTGCTATTCTTGGCAATGGGTAGTTGAGAAATACAGTATAACCAGGGAATGAAATTAGCACCTGCCAAATACAGGGTAAGTGTTGGCTGGAGCAGGTAAAATAAATTCAGGTCACCTGCCACCGTGGCAGATAATATTAAATAATATTTTTAAAAAGAAACTACTAAGTTAAAAATAGTAGGGATTAAGGTTACATTATATATTTCATATTTCAGCTGTCTGGTACCCCTGACTCAGCGTTTACAATTCTAAAGCGTTCTACATAGAATTCACAAGCGGTAGACAAAAACATTGTTCAGTGACCTGCCACAGCGGCAGAGCCTGAATATAACTACAGAAACATGTACACTATAAGGCCACATTTTTTGCAGTTTGATCATATGAGCAGCAGTGGTTATGGAGAAAGTTGGAAGGGAGAAGTGATGTACATCAAGGTCCAAAAACAAGTTTCCTAAAGCTGCAATTTTAAGTAATACAATCTAAAAATAGAAAAGTGAAATGTACCCCTATGACCGAGAGGTCAGAGGACTCAAATGAAGTGACAGCACTCACCACATGACCTGACTGATTAATAACAAAAGGGTGTTCAAACAGGAATAACAATAAGTGTCAGTCAGTATGAAAGGAAAATAATTATTCAGCTGCATTTCTACTGTTTTTGTAGCATTTTTCAGTTTCACATTTTTGTACATTTTTTAGATCTTATTCTAAATAGATACATGCAATACAGTCAGGCTGCTGCAAGTAATGATTATTTTCAGTATTGATTAATCTTCCAATTAGTTTGACTAATTGATCAATATTTTAGTCTACAAAATGCCAAAAGAAAATTGGGAAGAATTAATTTTGTCCGACCAATAGTCCAAAACCCAAAGATATTCAATTTACAATGATATAAAATGGAGAAAACCAGCAAATTGTCACATTTTGGAAATTTGAATGCTCAAATATTTACAATTGTTCCTTAATAAATGACAAATAACTACTTTTATTATTATAACATTATTATATTAATATATAAATTAAATTATATATTATATAATATAATAACTGATTCATTGTTTCAGCTCTGCAATACAGTTGTGTCACACATGCAAGCTATTTGAAAACTATTTTTATTCAAGCAAATAAGACATGAATAAGAATACCGATCAATTATTTTCAAGTAGTTGAGAAAAAACTAACTACAGAAACGTGCACACTATAACGCCAAATCATCTGCAGTTTGGTCATATGAGCCGCAATGCTTATGGAGGATGTTGGAATAGCAAAGTGATTTTACTTGAATGTCAAAAAAACATGATCAGGAAGTTTCCTAAATCTCCAATTTTAAGTGAGAATATCGAAATAATAGAAAAAGGGAAATGTACTCCTATAAGTCAGAGGTCAGAAATGAAAAATAACTTTACTTCCCAAACATGCATGTGTGAGAGAAGTTCACTAAATAGAGAATTAGATTTACATTCTGGTTGCTATTGTGGATATAAAAGTGAGGGAGGATTTTTTTATTTTTTGTTATCGGTCACGTCTGTGAGTCAGAACGGTCCTTCAAACCACTTTCGGGCCGTAACCACCAGTTGAAAAACTCCTATTATGTTGCGTATTGTTCCGAATGCTGATTGTATCGTTCCTGTGCGGCAGCAGAGGCCCCATCTGATATTTACCACCGCGAGTCTGCTGGGGGTGACGAGGGGGCAAGGCCAAGTCCCACGTGTCCGGCTGGAGAGCAGATTAAAGCGCTCTGAAAAGCCGCACACTGCTGCCCGCGATGAGAAAAATAATAATGTGGACATGGCCTTCCCTTTATGACAGTAACAACACATTCTCCAGAGACCAATCTTTTTTTATCAATTCCAAAGAGTGACAAACACGCGCACACCCAAAGCCGGAATTGTATGAGAGGATGTATGGAGTATTTATGATGCTTGTGTGTCCTGAAGGCGATGATGACAAAAGCAGTCAAACAAACTTATATTACTATCTGCCGTTTTTTATCCAAACAGGTACACTGGAGCTCGTTATTTCTTTCAAAATGAATGAGGCACTAGCTGTACCATGCAGAAAGTCCTTGAACAAATGTGACTGTAGAAAAAAAAAAGGGCATGAATCAGATATGAACAAGAATTATGTAAAGTGGTATTTGGGCCAGACGTTATGATTATATGACTAAGCCTGCGGTATGCTTTGGTTTTCATAGTTCTTAAATACTTAACAACTGACAGAAAAATAAATAAAAGTCATTCTACTTACAGAAAGGAAACAAGAATTCAGCAAGAAGTACTCGGATCCTTTACTCGAGTAAAGAAGTAATACCCCAGTGTAAAAACACAAGTTACAAGTGATGCATTAAAAATGTTGCTTTAAAGGTGCAGTGTGTAGGATTTGGTGGCATCTAGTGGTGTGGTTGTAGATTGCAACCAACTGAGTCAACCTCCGCTCACTCCTCCCTTTCCAAGACGGCATTAATGTGAGCTGCCGAGTGCAAAACCGCGATAACGCCGTTCATCTCGCTCATAATAGCACTACTTTAGGAGCAACGGAAGTCAGACGGTGGCAGGCGGTACCACGGTTTGGCACTCTGCAGCTCACGTTACCGCAGTTTCACAAGCGTGTCGAGAACTACGGTAGCCTTCAGGTAACGTAAAAACGGGAAAGGCTCTCTCTAGAGCCTGTGTTTGGTTTGTCCGTTCTGGTCTACTGTAGAAACATGGCGACTCCGTGAAGTATAAACTTGTGACATCACCGATGTTACTGATTACACCGGACAATTAAGAAGAAAAGATGACGCTTTCGCTGCGGGACCGCAGGTTTTCAACCTGGTGTCGGCTGCACACACCGGCTGTGACCGCTCCGTCCTCCGCACGGCGGTTGGGTTTAAATCCGAAATGTTGCCAAATGGGCGCTTTTGCTTTTCGCTTTGACACCAAATCCTCCGCCATCATCTTGTCTGTCAACGCTCTCTTGTTCCATGTGAAATCTGACTCCTGCTACTCTGTGCTGAGACTCCGTATGGAGTAGTTCGTAGCGTTAGTCGTCCGACTATTTGACAACATGGCGCTGATATACAAAAATTTACCAAATGGGTTCTATGAATTACCACGGCAAGCCTAGCTCAGCTGCATTGATTTTTATACTTTTTTTAAACTGTCCGTTATGAGTCCTACAATGTTACATAAGTGCTAAATGTATGGAGTACCTTTTTAACGTGTAAATTGCATTTCAATGTTGTATGGTGGAGCTAATTTTACTCATATGCTTTACCCATATTTTATTTTACCTTATATGTTGTTGGGTAGTTTACCGTTTTTTATTTTTATTTTATTTTTTTGTATATATTTTAAATAATACATGGATAAAAATGAAGTTGTGATTCATCATCAATGTACAGTATATCTCTTTGAAATGGCTGCTTTACCTATTCAAGATAATATAAGGTGATGTGGAAATGTCATTAAAAATGGTCAGCAACGTTCATTTACACACAAATTCACTCTTCTCACGATTTATAGATAAGGCCTATTGTGAATTGCATCGCCATGGTTTGTCATTTAAAAAAAAAGTGTGTGTGTGTATATACACATACAAAGTTTGGAAAACACTGGTTTAATCTATAATGTATAGGATTTTATTTGTTGATCATATATGCTGTTTGTAAAACCAGTAACTAATGCTCAGTTTAGGCTTGATCAGTACTACTTTGTAAGACATCTTGTCCACCCACGTTGGAAATCAAATGTATTCATAGTAGCCCGCTGCTATAGAGTGGGGTGAACGCATTCATTTAAATACAGGGATAACAGCGCATATTTTCAGCCAGCCTCTCCTGGAAGACATTCATAGCGTTGCACAAATAGTTGTGGAACAAATGAAAAAAAGAGAGCTGGAGAGAGAAGTTCAAACCCCGGCTCCTTTCTCACCTCTGCACAGCCGACCAATCACGGCGTGAAGTGGGAGTGAATGCCGAATCTGCGGTTTTGAAAAGTTGCAGAAATAGTTGGACACAGCCCTCCCTAATCCGACGTCTGAAAGGTGGGGGGGGTGAGCCATTCGACCATCCGACAAGCAGTTCTGATGGAGCACTGTACCGGTCCCCTTACAGCTTTCAAATACATGCAGCGGTTGGAAATGTAGTGGAGTTGATGTTTAAAGTAGCATAAAATGGAAATATTCAAGAAAAGTACAAGTACCTCAAAACTGTACCGTTTCCTCCACTGTTGTAATTTATTTTCAAAGCCGAGTTTACTGACTTGATCATGTGACATGCATGTGATGCTGAGGGTGCAAACATCAGCAGAGACTAGGGCTGTCAATCGATTAAAATATTGAATTGTGTTTAATCGCACATTTTTCATCTGTTCAAAATGTACCTTAAAGGGAGATTAGTATTTAAGTATTTAATACTCTTATCAACATGGGAGTGGGCAAATATGCTGCTTTATGCAAACGTATGTATATATTTATTATTGGAAATCAATTAACAACACAAAACAATGACAAATATTGTCCAGAACCCCTCACAGGTACTGCATTTAACACAAAAAGTATGCTCAAATCATAACATGGCTAACTGCAGCCCAACAGGCAACAACAGCTGTCAGTGTGTCAGTGTGCTGACTTGACTATGACTTGCCCCCCAAACTGCATGTGATTATCATAAAGTGGGCATGTCTGTAAAGGAGAGACTTGTGGGTACCCATAGAACCCATTTTCATTCACATATCTTGAGGTCAGAGGTCAAGGGACCCCCATGCCAGTTTTTCCTCGCCAAAATGTAGCGTAAGTTTGGAGCGTTATTTAACCTCCTTTGCGACAAGCTAGTATGACATGATTGGTACCAATGGATTTCTTATGGATCCAGTATCTTCACTCTAGCTTTAACACTGAGCCCGCTACAACCTAAAAATCGCAAGTTGCGTTAATGCGTTAAAAGATATTAGTGACGTTAAAACGAATTTGCATTAACATGTTATTATCGCGTTAACTTTGACAGCCCTAGCAGAGACACATGTCTAACTTTTGTTTTCTATAACCGGAGGACATTTTCCACTCTGTACCACACATACCTAATGACATCAAATAATAAATGTCGTGACAAAACAAGTTAAACTTCAGCCACATCACACAGGGTCATGGGCTCACAGAGAATTATTCCTTCTTAGAGCTCTTCTTAGTCACGTCATCAGTTGATATAACAGCATATTTTTGGAATATGTAAAGTTGTTAAATGTTTGTGTCTATGTCATTTGTTATCGCTGAGATAAGCCCAAACTACATTTTGTATCATAATAGTGCATGGCGGCTGTGTTGATCTTTATTTTTCATCAGTGAGTTGTATCCTTCAACAAACTGTGTGTGTGTGTGTGACTGCCATGCCGCTGTGTGTACAGTAGTCAGATAAAGAGCCTGAAATCACACTTGTAATCTGGTTTGGGGGGAAAATACTTGATTTAAATGTTTCATGGTGTGTGTGAAGGGTTTGTGGATCCAGACTAATGTGACAGTTTGAAGATTACACTGACCATGCTTTGTATGAAAATTAAAGTTCTTGGGAAGACCGGCATTTAAGCCCACATGCATTGCTGACTGCAGAGGGAGCTGAATACACAGAGTGCAGACGGTGTAAACAGGGGTTACATGTTTGTATTAGTCTGATGCATTCTGACAGAGCGGCGCTACATTTAGGCTGTGACTTTAGTAGAGGAAATAAAGTAATGTAAGATAAAAAAACAAATATTGTGTTATTTTGTGTGTTTCCTATTTTGAGATTTCACAAAAATATATCCATAATATTAGAAAGGTATGGGACACTTTTTATAATGTTAGGATAAGACCCACAAAGATATAAAGACCAGAATGATACATACTGTATGAACATAAGTATGCAAGACGAAAAAAGTGTAGAACTAGTAGTCGTTCATGTGGCATTTTGAAAAATATTTCAAGCATGTTGACATAAATGAACTTCATCCAGATTTAAAGGTCTTATTGATAACATTTTTATGTAGACAAATATTTAAAAAATATATATATACAGAGCCTTTAGAAAGATGCTGAATAAAAGTATGACTTTTCCTGAAAAAAATTATTATGATTGTGAATTAATCATTTAAAAAAATTTGGCGGGTCCAAAATTAAAGTTTCATTTATCTCTGTGGAAGATATCTGACGTTAAGTTCCCACTCCTGATGTTGGTATCACGTGGTATGTCTGGGTCGTCAGTTAGTGTGGAGAAAAACAGATAAATTGCTGAGATTAACGGTAAACGCCTGGCAACGACTTGTTGTGAAGTAAATGCAATGGAACATGGGCGAGAGAATGCGACATCTAGTGGCTGAATGTTATCAATGTTATCAATAACACCTTTAATCACAGTCATCAAGAAGACAAATGACCCAAATTGAAGAAAAAAAATGTTAAATGATCTTAAAAATTGAGTTTAAGCAAGTTAATGACCTAAAATTAAACATTTATATTAAAATGTATTCTGTGAAATAAGAGAGAAATAGCACCGCTTTGATGAATGTTAGCGGTATATTGAACATTAAAAGTGCACAGACTCCTTAATATTTTAACACAATAAATGCATATTCAAGACAAAAGCTATAAATCTCTGCACACTGAACACAGTAGCACTTGATCTTTTTCTCATATCTCATAAATTTATTATGGAACGCTGGAAAGTAAATAGACGCCACATTGAAGGAGTATAAAAAGAGGTATAAATAGATGTTATTCTAAACCATCTATAATTTTCCTGACAATGCTTCCTGGCTTCTTTTAAACCAAACAGAGTGTATGGACATATGTAGACAAGACAAAAAAGGAAGGTAGTGTTGAAGTAGTATTCCTTCATGTGGCATTTTGAGAAATATTTCTCGCATGTTAACATAAATATAGAGTACTATAGAGTACGGTCTAGACCTGCTCTATATAAAAAGCGTCTCAAGATAACTTCTGTTATGATTTGACACTTTATAAAAATAAATTGAATTGAATTGAATTGAATAAATTAACTTCATCCAGATTTAAAGGTATTATTGATTGCATTTTTATGGAAACGAATATTTAAAAAAATAAATAATAATATATCTACAGAGTCTTTAGAAAAGTGCCAAATAAAAGTACTGCTTTTCCTGAAAAAAATATTAGGATTGTGAATTAATCACTTAAAAAAAATGTGGCGGGTCCAAAATGAATGTTTTGTTTACATCTGGGGGAGATATCTGATGTTTTGTTCCAACTTCTAACAAGGTTTGTGAGCCAATAGTAAAACCACGTTGATATCATGTGGTATGTCTGGGTCGTCAGTTACTGTGGAAAAAAACTGATAAATGTCTGAGATTGACGGTAAACGCCTGGCAACGACTTGTTGTGAAGTAAATGCAATGGAACATGGGAGGGAGAATGCGACATCTAGTGGCTGAATGTTATCATTGTTATCAATAGCACCTTTAATCACAGTCATTAAGAAGACAAATGACCCAAATTGAAGAGAAAAAATTGTCAAATTATCTTAAAAATTGAGTTTAAGCAAGTTAATGACCTAAAATAAAACAGTTATATTAATAATTATATTATAATTAATATATATTTCCAGTAGGAAATGGTCACTATTTGATATAAGAAAGAAAGAGAACCATTCTGATGAATGTTATATTGAATATTAAAAGTGCACAGACTCTTATTTTAACACAATAAATGCATACTCAAGACAAAAGCTATAAATCTCTGCGAGATCTCTGCACACTGAACACAATAGCACTTGATCCTTTTCTCATATCTCGTATTATGGAACGCTGCAAAGTAAATAGACGCCGCATTGAAAGGAGTATAAAAAGAGGTATAAATAGATGTTGTTATTCTAAACCATCTAATGTGAAACAACATCATTTTCCTGACAATGCTTCCTGGCTTCTTTTAAAACCAAACAGAGCGCTTTAATACAGCCTTTTGTTTCGCCTGTCTTTCTGTTCTATTATTGCAAAAAGAATTGTTGCTCCAAATCTACAGAGGAACTCACATGCTCGAGATTAAACTGGTCACCATAATCAGGCGGCAGAATTTAATTGTAAGAGCTTCTGCTGGCACTGTTTTCTCTCTTTTTCTGTCCTCCTTGACAAAAATCTGACAGTGGCTTTGCATGGCAAACCTGTTTAATGAATGACTAATCCAGGAAGAGCGCATTATGGCAAACTGTCACACACACATTGTACCAATATTAACTTGAATTTACATTATCATCCTCTGGTAATGCTGGAATATTTGGATTTCCATTAATGCATGGCCTTTCTGTGTGAGAAGCAAACAGCAGTGAACTAAATCTGTCCCCCCCCCCTCTTTTGATTGGATGTTGGTGTTAACGCCATGCAGAGGAGCTTTCTTTATTGGGATGACAGCTCCAAGGCTTCCCCACTCCTCGCAATCAAGCTCACAAACAAAAGGCCCTGCTCGCATTACTCAAAACCTCTCTTCAAGCAGCAAAGCCAAACTCCTATTACACCATTGTACTGGCGCTGTAAATCAACAAGAACAATGAGGAGAGGCACAATCACACGGGCCGGCACCATCATCCATATAAAAACATGAACCCGAAGAACAATGAATCAGACACTCGTGTGGAAAAAGTACTTTTCCTCCTCCAGGTTATTTATTGTGTTCATCTTCTAGCTCTCTATTCAGTGTTTATATTTTTATTCTCCTATTTCTGACACGCCAGACTCGATGCAAAAAAGAAATCCAGACGTTTAGTTTTTCCTACATGACCATAAGGTGTAGCTGTCTGCACTGAGGACGGATCTGCAAAGCACACATCAGACACGTTGTAAATACTTTCATATATTAAACGTCTGCTTTGAACTCGTGACATTTTGAACCGCTGACTGTTGTTAGATTTAGCTGAGATTGAAATATATGACAGACTACAAAAGAGTCCTTTTTTATTGTAATAATATGATAAAATGTGTAGCTGCCAGCCTTAATTCACTGATGTAGATTTGGCAGGGTAATCTAGTACGTCACGTTTAACCCTTCTTATTTCATCAAAAGGCCGATATTGTGCACATTTTTATCATTTCTGTACCAGATCAATTTGCGAAAAGTGCAAAACAAAGAGCTGAATAAACATTTTCACACCACTAAGAAAGCAAATCTTTACGTGTAACTACTGTACCAATAATAACATGTTTGAACAAATGACCAATGCTGCATACAGTAGAACCGTCTTGTACAAAATGCAAAAAAACAAGCTATGGTTCAGGGCCAGACAAATCCATTCAGCTCACATTACAGGCCAGTGGGCAACCTCCGGGGTCTGAAAAGTGAAGCCAGTGCGGAAGTGCTTTAAACCTGCATTGTTTCTAACAGCCAGCAGGGGGCGACTCCTCTGGTTGCAAAAAGAAGTCAGATTGTATAGAAGTCTATGAGAAAATGAGCCTACTTCTAACTTGATTTATTACCTCAGTAAACATGAGTTTATGGTCTCAATCGCTAGTTTCAAGTCTTCTTCAATACAGCATGATGATCATTTAGTAAATTATGGTCCCATTTAGAGTCAAATAGACCATAAAGCAGGGTATGCTTTAGGGCGTGGCTACCTTGTGATTGACAGGTCGCTACCACGGCGTTGTCCGGTCTGGAAGCTGTTCGCGTTTTCTGTCTTAGAACTTTAACCCTTTCACAGAGTGTTTTCAGTTCGGTTGTGCTTAGCTCCACCCTCTCATGTCACTTCTGGTTGCAACAAAACCAAGATGGCGACGGCCAAAATGCCAAACTCGAGGCTTCAAAACGGCAGTCCACAAACCAATGGGTGATATACAGTCTATGTTACAAGTTAATGGCATGTTTTTTTTAAGGAAAATGGCATACTCAGATATTTTCCAAGAAAAAGAAAAGCAGATGAAGTAGGTAAAAAGGACAAGCAGTTAGTTAGGTAAGTTAGCTATACCTTTACGCATCATATCTAGACAGATAAAAGTATGTCGCCTAAATTAGCGTGATTGCATAGGTGCAGTGAGGCTGTGGGTGTGCTAACCTAACTTGTAATAAAAAAACAATATCGAAAAATAGTTATTACGGTCACTGAAAAATAACTATATTACTTCATGTATTTTTATTTACCTTGATAGACAGAGAGGGGACATGGATCAAACATATGGAAGAGGACAGGAGACCTCAGGGAGGGAGGGAGGGAGGGAGGGAGGGACAGATGGAGAGAAAGAAGAGAGGAGGCAAGGAGAGGAAAGCAGGAGAGGAGAGAAAGATGCGACAAGCTTCCAGAAAACTTACAAACACAGGAAGTCTGGATGGGACCCTGAAATACAGAGGTTCAAGTCTTAGTTTTACTATACTTCAAATGGTAAGTTTCAAGTTTTAAAACATGTCTGCATTTTTTTCAGTACTATATTCCTTTAAAAGGTCATGGAAAAATGACTTTTAAAGCAGTATTTAATAAAAACGTTCTTTAAGGCAGGGTGGGCGATCTTGAGAAACTAGCAAGAGTACACTAGATTTTTAAAAACGAGAAACCCAGCCCAGTGTTGATAACTGTTTTCCAATGAAAGTAGCTAGCAGCACTAGCTCTAAAAGTCACTAAATCTAGCGAGAAAGTTGCCAAGTCCGCAACACTTACAGCAAAGAACATATATTGCAAAGAAGTGAAAGTCAATTGTTCGTTCCATTGCAACATCAGAGCCCGGCAGCAGAGCTACGCCTCCGCCATTTTGGACTGAAAGCAACTACCTGACGCCAGTAAAACGTCCACCTAAAAAATGCCGTACAAAAGTAAAACAAAGTTATTTCTCTTCTATTGTCATATTCTACCAAAATGGCTTTGTTGAACAATAAAATAGTATAAATATAATAAGCGTTTTCAGTCCAAAATGGCAACAGCGTCTGTTTTAAAAAAAACACAACAGAGTTGCATTTCTTTGCTTCTATACTCTTTTCTTACGGTCCGTCCGTTCTTTATCATGGGCATATTACAGTCCGGCGACAGCCACAGATACCGGATTTTTTTCTCTTTTTTTTTGTCAGAGCATTTGATTTATTGATTGCTGTCAGGATGTATTGAGAATTTCAACTAATATAACAAAAAGAAATATGTAAAATCTTTACCAACCCTACCTTTAAGTCAGAATCACGATCAACATCAGAGCTACACACTATGTAGACTATCGGTGGGAATTTGGTGTAACCTATAAATACATCGTTCCAAAAAAAAAAGTTACATTATATTTTCAAATATGTATCATTAATTTTGCTTCAAATAAGGAAGTATCTGTAATGCTTTAATAGTCCTGCAAAAAGACACTTAAAATCGTATGACTTGCACCAGATTGTCATAAATGTACAGGAAACTGTATCATTTGGGTTTCTAACAAATTAAATAACTATTAGCACTTTCAGAAAACCCACCCCTGATTATATATTCCAATACATATCATATGTTATCCTCATAAAACATAGTTTCACACACTCCCATTTCCACTTTGCGCCATATAACTGACTGATCACCACAGAGTTTTATTCATCATGTCATTGTATGCGGTCCAGTAAAGTCACTCTGTGTACGTAGGGTATATATATATATATATATATCATAGCTGCACATAACCCAGCGCTGGTGCCCTATATAAATATTTGTCACCATCAATCTGCACTACTTAGTTAATAATGCTTACACTTAGTTTAGTATGGTGGCAGCTTTTCACCAGTCACACATAATGACGAAAGAGGAGGTGTGGAAAGGACATCCATAAGCCCGAGACACGCCGAGTGGTGCTGGGGAGACGGAAGAGCAAAGCAGCAAGTTTTGAATATTACTGACCCAGCACTTGGAAAAGGCAATGCACAACAAGACGAAAAAATGAATGCTTTTTAGTCTGAAAATCCTTTCACCCTCTCACATTCAGCAGATCAGATTAAGAGAGAGGTTTAAGAAGATTTTGACACGCACAAAAAAAAAAACTTCTGAGCCACGGGAGGGGGTGAGTCGGGGAAGGTGGTAGGGAGCAGTTTGTAATTCAGTGGCTTCAGGCAATTCATCACAGAAATTGAGTTTCTAATGCAGCATCTTGTGAATCCCTTTTGCCCTGTCAACGTTTTAATACATTACATTGAGAATGTAAATCATGTTTGAAATTTGGCACAAACTACACACAGCCCCCGCTGCACTCACTGGCACTGTATCGCACATGCTAGTCTCTCGTTACACACGCATGCAGTGTGCACGGGGGTTATAACGTGCACACATGTATGCAGCATCATACAAACATGCATACTGTAGCCAGGGCTCTGCAGGCAGAACATCCTTTATGTCCTGTTGTTATTTAGAAATTCTAGCAGATTATTTAATATAAACCAAATATAGAATTGTGATTTTGTATGAAACCCTGCAAGGATTATTGTTTCTCTTAATCATCTTCAACTCTAATCAGAAAACAATATGGCAATGAGACAAAAACAGCCTGTACAGTAAATATAGTAAGTCAGCAGTGAAATATGAATCAGAATCTGCCTCACATTTTAACAGGCAATAGCCGTGTTTGTTTTCAAGCTGAGTGAATAGACCAACGTCACTGTCACTGCTATGACATCACTGATTTTCATGACCTGTAGTACAGTTAGGATTAGATAAAAAAAAAATACGAGAGATACAACTGTGTACAATTAAGTATACAAATTTTGAATAATAAAAAAACATTACCATATGACTGTACCATACTTGTATCCAGCTGTTACGCTTGTTTTCATTACAATATTACTAGAGATGTTCCGATACCATTTTTTCCTTTCCGATACCGATTCCGATACCTGAACTTGCAGTATCGAGCAATACGAGGACCGATCCAATACCAGCCTGATAGAAAAAAATATATATAGTAGTTACTATTATTATTATTATTTAACAGCTGTTTACTACTGACCATGTATGGATGTGATATGATTACTAACATTGTTGTATGGCCTGGGTTCAGGTTACACCCTTTGTAAAACATGAACAAATACATACAGAGAATGAATGCAATAGAACTTTCTTCTACTATTCAGTTTCAGTTACAAAGAACATAAATTAATAATATAAAAAAAATTATAAAATATAAAATATTCCGGTTAAACAAGTTGATTATTTTCTGGGTTAATAAATTATGTTATCGGATTGGTGCATAGACTGGCGTACTCGTCGATACCCGATCCCGAATTTTGGGAAGTATCTGACGTATTTTCTATACTGGTATCGGTATCGAAACAACTCTAAATACTACCATGACATAACCTGATTAGTGGAAACACATTAGCCTATGGCTTCCACGTTGTTACCATGTTATTACTAGCACTTTCCTTCCTAACTTTCCTAATTTAGATATTTTGTTAAGTAAAAGTCCCTAGAAGTGTATGATTCAACATTTTGTGAAAAAAGTTAACAAAAATCGCAATAAATCGTGATATCGAATCATAACACTTGTAGAATCGCAGTACTTAAAAATCACAATACATATCAAATCGGCACCCAAGTATTGTGATAGTATCGAATCAGGAGATAGGTGTACCGTCCCAGCCCTACTTTAGACTGAAGTTGTGTCTAACCTTTCCTTTTGAATTGTTCCCCATCATCACAATGTGTCTGCTGTGTCAATGTTTCTACTGCAGCAAAACAGTTTCCTTGTTTCTTAGTTATAGTGATAAAAAAGGAGGTGAGAGCCGACACCTTCTTTCATCAAAAAGAAATCATGTTTCAAAATGTTCAGAAGAAGCATATAATGTGTGGTTTTAATAGAAAAGTCAAGATGCAGCGAAAACACTGCATTCACACATAAAGACGGATCGCCCAAAGTTCATTTAATTCCTCTTGAGCTGAGCGACCAGAGGCACTTTGGAAAATGAGTGGATGTTCAACAAGTCTGTCAGATGACAAAAGTCAACAACTTCCTGCTGTAGACGGCGGTGGAACGAATCGGCAGTTACATTTACAGACGTCCCTGGCAGTTGGATTTTTTTTTTTTTTCAAGGGCAACAGTTCTGCCAATTGATTACAGAAATGAATAACAGTTCTCTGTGATAAATGCCTTAAACGTGTCCAACTGTTTATTATCATTCATTCACACTTTTTTAATTAGCACTACCTAATTAGCTCCACATTATGAAATGAAACACATAAACAGTATGACATTAAAATTGGATTGTTCTAAACTTCATGAGGTTCATATACATAGTCGGTAATGAATGAAGAAGTTGCTTCAGGTTCAGGGTCTCTACATAATGATTCCTTGAGTGGTGAGTCTTTTATTTACAAATACTATGACCTACATTACTGATTATGATATGTTTGAATGGGAGGACTACTTGAGCGAGGCCATTACACAATGTGACTCACTGAACCCAAAATGTGAGAATAGGAGCTGTTGTACATACGAGACTGCATTAACCCTCCTGTTGTCTTCCCGTCGACCATGCAACTTTTGTCTTCCCGGGTCAAAATTGACCCGGTTTTGTTTGACTGTTTTCAAGGCATACACTGTAAATTATCACCCAATTCTGTATTACACCTTTTTGGCCAACTCCATTCCAACTTATTACCACAAGTTTTACACTTTTTTTTTTTAAATTAGGGTTAATAAACCTAATTTCCCTGAAATTTTACCTATTTTTTGAGTAACAATAAGCAGAAATTCTGACTATAGTTATTATCAGAGTAACATAATGTTGATGGATTATCACAGGCTGGTATATGTCAAAGTTTAGTCAAAAAAATTTTTTGAAACCATTTCAATTTTTTGAATGGCAGCAAATAGTGACACCTATTGTCCTCGCGGGTCAAAATTGACCCGGTCTTGTTTGACTGTTTATAAAGCATAAACTATAAATTATCACCCAATTTTGTGTTACACCTTTTTAGCCAACTTCATTCCAACTCATTACCACAAGTTTTACACTTTTTTTTTTTAAATTAGGGTTAATAAACCTAATTTCCCTGAAATTTTACCTATTTTTTGAGGAAAAAATGCAGAAATTATGAATTATTTGGACTTTAATTAA
>CAKALU010069397.1:0-14451 GCA_916700995.1 Hozukius guyotensis | reverse complement strand
CAACCCTCCGACCTCTCTCTTCGTTTCTTGTCTGTCTTTGGCTGTACTATAATAAAAAAGGCTAAAAAAAGATAATGTAAAATCAAATAACGAATAAGCTAAACAATAGCTATAATTATTTCCTAATCATTTCCAACCAGATTTATTTATTTGCCACGAAGGCAGTAATTTCCTTACTCTTTTGTCAGATGATAACAAGTCAATATAAGACCACGCAAACTACCTAATTTCTAACTTAAATTTAAGGCCTGAAATAATAATGATTCTTCAGCCGTCTGCTGCCCTTTCCATCTACTCTCTCTTTCCATCAGAGCTTTCACCTTGATGCATCTGCAGGTGCGACCAGTATTTATGCTCTGTGTATTGTATACTGTTCCAAACATCACATCAACTTGACTGATATCGGCATTTATTTTGATTAAAGCATTCGGTGCTCTCACTCTCCCATGATGCCTTTGCACAAACTCTTTCAGGTGCTGGCTGTGCACCTAGAGGACACTGCCTCCCTCTGCACTGGTCCTGTAGCTTTTTCTTTTTTCTTTTCTTTTTTTTTTTTTTTGATGAATGGCTTGATGTATGGCTGTGGAGCCAAGGCCAAGGCTTATGGAAATCAACTCCTCCTTCTTCACCGGGATGAGGGAAATGAGTCACAGTGCAGTAGTGCAATTCAGCACCCGCCACTTCCACGACCTTCACCGTTGACGTATTGCCTTTCTGGTCACCGCCACGAACCAAAACAAGAGCATGTTAACGCTCATATATCCATGTTTACTACTGGAAATAAGAGCTGTGTAACAGTCGTCTCGAGCTTTCGAATAGGAACCGTACCAATAATAAAATATTCTGTCAACTCATCGATTTGTCGCAAGGATATAATCCCACCGTTTGGTTAATCAAGATTCACTCTGCTCACAGTCACAAGTACAAGCTTGGTTATCTAACGGTTTTCTGTCCCAGCAGGATTCTCACAGCAGTCATAACAAATGTGATAGTCGCGGCGTGTGAATCGCACATGCTGTTCGGCTTGATCTGTACGCAGATCACAGAATCATCACTTGCAAATGAGTAGTGACAGAGGATCATCGACAGAGTGAAGTGATCAGACAGAGGGAGATGAATGATTTATGCCTCGGCTGCACGCGTAAGCACCGCTCCAATGTCAAACCAGCGGCTGCAGTGTGACGGATCGATGATCTGCAGCTTCTCCTCTGCAACCCAGAGCGGTACAGGAGACTCTGTACTATTGTGTGTGTTGTACCCCCCCGGTCCCCTTGGCCCTGTTTAGAGCCGTGAGGATGGAGCAGGCTGTTCTGCTGGAGTGGCTGTGCTAATGTCCGCTGGGTGCACGGCTCTGTTGTGTTTGTGTGTGTGTCCCAGTGTGGCACATTTTTTGAGTGTTGACACTTTGTATGCATAGTAGCCTGAGATCTAATTTTCATTTAAAGTCAAACCTACAAAGAGTTGAACATATTCAAAGCTAGGCAGTAAAGACAGTACTGTCCTCGTGCTCTTTGTAGTAAAGATGTATAATAAACAATATTTATCATAAAGTCTGAGGTTAAAGAAAACCATGGTCGTTTTTTAAATGTACTCTGGATGCTGCATGACACTTTGAGTGTGTTTTTTGTGGGTCTGTCCAGATGAGGACATCGCGGCGAAACGCAAGATAGGACTGTTGTTATATGCCTTTGTGTTCCACTGAAATTATTCATGTTTGGTTTAACCTGACAGTATTGACCGCTTGTGTGTCTGTGCCGTGTGTGTGTGTGTCCCTAGTCCTACTAGAAATGTGTTATTGTCCTCCTCCGGTGCAGTAAAGGCTCATAAAAGTGACTCCTCGGCCTGCTGGAGGTGTGGAGGATTTATGATGGAGTGAGTGAGAAAGAAAGAAAGGCGAAGAGAGAGAGAGAGAGAGAGAAAAAGAACAGAGAGTGGGAGTGAGAGAGAGAAAGGGACGGAGAGCTAATGAGTTGGAGAGGACAAGGGACTGAAGGAGAGTGGGAGGTGAGGAAGGAAAGATGGACATAATTGAAAATGGACGAACGCACACAGGAAACAGGACGGTTTGGCTTTCTAGCTGGGCCTTGTGCTGCACGGTTCTGTCTGTTTGTTGTTGTCTATCTGTCCAGTAGCTCACCTCACATCAGACTCTCAAAACCTCCTCCTCTTCCTCCATGACACATCATCTCAAATCAAAGCGACAGAAAGAGAGTGAGGAGAGAGAAGATGTGAGAAAGTGAGAGAGTCACATCCGTCATTTCCCTCTCAACAGAAACACTCATGGGAAATGCACAGCACCGTATGTGCAGCTATATACCCTCCTCCTCCTCTCATCCTCCTCCTCCTCCTCTTTCTCTCCTCCTCCTTATTGTCTCTTAGGCTGTTGCATTTCCTCGCTGCTCTTTCACTCTCTTGTGCGTCCTTCTCACTCCAGCCTTCCCTTCTTATCTCTCTCTCTCTCTCTCTCTCTCTTACTCTCTCGCTCTCGCTCACCCATCCTCTCCCAGTTAGCGAGTGTGTAAAAGTGTGTGTGTGCGTGTGTGTGTTCTTGTGTGCATGTGCCGGGGAGCTCATTCTGTTCCGACTCCAGGCAGAAGATGGTAAGTAATGTCTTTCCTCCTGCATATCTCAGAGAGTGTTTACAGGTTTTAAATGTGTGTGTGTGTGTGTGTGTGTGTGTGTGTGTGTGTGTGTGTGTGTGTGTGTGTTGTGTGCAGAAGTAATTTGTGTTTAATAAGTGAAGGATTTTGTATTATTAGCTGGAGTGGAAATGGGGGGTGCGTGTACATACAGTGTGTGTTTGTAAATATAAAGTTGCATACATATTTGTGCATGTGATGATGCCTGAAGGAGGTTGCACGGCGTCAGGCCATGAATGAGTTTAAAGGGGGGGTAGAAGGGTGAGTAATGTAGGAGTAAGGTGGGACTAGCTTAAACTAGATGCAGGGTGAGGAAGAGGAGGGGAGGATATTGTGGCCGTGGTGTTCCTGCAGTGTTAGATGGTGGTGGACATTCATAAAAAAGAAAAAGACAAAGAAAGACAGATAGCGATGCTGTTATTCCTTTTCCCTGGAGTCACCATGTGCTTGCCTCCCAGTCACCAACATTATAGCAGCTTAGCCGGGGGGACTATATACTCCATGACGGCTTTAAACAGCTGACAAGGAGAAGCAGCAGGATATTGATGTAGCCGTGGAGACTCTACCGATGGCTAAATGTCAGGTTCAGCGATAAATTCGTGGCTTTATCGATGCTAAGTTACACAAAGGGTTCCCACAGTGTGTGGAGCACTACAGAGTTGTTGATTCCTGCTGTTTTACACAGACACCAAAAAATAGATTTAATGTTAGAACGGGCCAACAAAGTTCAAAATGATATGTTTGGATACGGTCATTTCTGTCTGTAACTGATAATTTTCTTAAAGGACCAGTGTGTAACAATATGGGGGATCTATTGGTAGAAATGAATATAATTTTAATAACTACAATAAGAATTGTTGTTTTTTGTTAGCTTAGAATGAGCCGTTTATATCTACATGGGCTGGAGTCGATAACGTTACTCGCTCCCGTCACCGCCGCTCTCTCTCTCTCTTGCTTCACCACTCACTTCCCTCCTACACACACACTCTATGCACTGGCTGAGCTCCAACTGACCTACGCTACTCTTACAACAACTGGCTCTAGAGAGAGCCATTCGCGTTTTTGCTTCGGCCACCGTAGCTTCCACACGCTTGGCTTAGTTGGTTGCAATCTCAACCTCATCGCTAGTTACCACCAGATCCTTTTCCTTTAAAGGATAGTTTGAATTTTGGGAAATATGTACACTTATTCGCTTTCTTTCCAAGAGAATATCTTCTCATCTAACTCTAAGCAAGAAATCAAATAATCCAAAATATCTTCTTTCCTCAAAACTATTTTTTAGAAACGAGCTGACACAGAATAATATTCTTATTACACTGACGATTTTTAAGAAAATAAGACTTCTAACAGAATGACTTCATAAGGAGATTTTTGCAGTGTACAACTCTTTTTCCCTTTTTGAAAATCTGCTTGCCGGAGACAACAGCTTTCAATAACCCGGTGAAAAGTGCTGTGAAGAACGACCCTGCTCTGTTCAGAAGTGTCAGGTGCAGAGGGATGGCTGAGGTGGCCGGGTCGTACACGACAAAGGACGTATTATAATATGTTTTCTTTAGTTGGCTCGTAGCACCATCGACCATTTGGGTCAGTGTGCACTTTTTTCCCAAATCCCAAATAGTGCACTATTTGGGATTTTTAGTTATTAAGATAAATACTGTAGATATCTACACGCACAGTATATATCAGTTAGATGTGCACATACTTCTTCGCCTTATGAACATGCATCTGTATGTGCAAAGTTTGCAGGCATTGTATGCGATATATTAGATTTGTGTTGAGTTACTCACGCCCGCTGACTCAGAGAGTTTGCCTCGAGGGCGATGGAGAGAGAATGGGAAGAGTTTTGAATAGCGAGACAGACAGAGAGAGGGGGAGAAGAACAAGAAGAAGAAGAAGAAGAAGACAGACAGGAAATGAAAGGCAGTAAGAGGAGTGGATGAGACCAGTCTGACCAGCTGTACTGAGCGTGCTCATTCACCATGTGGGCTGCTGATGAGAAGCTGGGGGGGGGGATGGAGGAGTGATTGGTGAGCAGCATAACACAGGCCTGTCAAATCAGCTGTGTTAGCTCTCACTCTCCGCCACGCTGGCAACTCACTCAATAGCTCATTAATTTCTAATTGATGTAGACGCGGCGACGGCCATCGGAGGGCAGTGATGAATGATCGGGAGGGCTGCAGCACATGCTTCTGGTCAGCTCTGGTTATACTGGTTGTTTGGCTTCTCCCCACTGTGATTCATTCTCTCCTTTTATTTATTCAGCAGCGAGTTTTTTCTTTTTAACAACTCGCTGTTTTGGAAACGTAAGCACAAAACTTCAAATCAGCTTACAGCACTGACAGCACACAAGTTTAATTTGACAGCAGCTCCTCCGAATCCTGCACAGTCAGAGCGTGTGATATCATTCAAAAGATGTTTACGCCGTCAAACTGACTCTGTAATTCAGTTTTGGATGTGAGGAATGTGTAATCTAATAACAGATATTCATGATGGTACACTGTTTTGTTTTGTATGTCAGAAGACTTGTAAGATAACTGGGTGCTGTAGGTATAGACAGACTGCAGTGTTGTTCCAGTGCCAGTTTAAAGAAAATACTGGTGTGTTTCTCATAATTGTTTGGTCTTTTTTTAATAAATTGTGGTCATTCTGACAATGAGTTATGCTAACTTTGCACCCGCCACCTCCAAATATAAACAACATGGTTAGAATTAAAGTTGCACAGAAATTAGATGCAGCTAACTGCAGAAGGATCTACTTGCCTGCAACTTGCCGGCTAACTAAAAGCTGCCAGTTCACTTGAACACACCGGTTTACACGTGTGAATCTGCGTTTTCTGAATCTCTACAACAGAGATGACAAATGCAAGTTAGCAGGAACCTTTTCCGACTCAAGCTAAAAGGATTTGTAGCCTGAATACTTAGCAGTGGCCCGGGTTTGAATCCGACCCGCAACCCTCCGACCTCTCTCTTCGTTTCTTGTCTGTCTTTGGCTGTACTATAATAAAAAAGGCTAAAAAAAGATAATGTAAAATCATGTGATACAAATAATCCTTCCTAAAAAAGGTTTTAAAAAAATAAATAAAAAATATTTTTTAGGTATCATAAAGCAGCATGTTTAGCAGGCAAGAAAGGAGGAGAATCCCCTCAAAAGATGAGATGTACTACACAAAGCTGCAAACACAGGACTTTTAACCAGGAGACCGTTTTTTTGTTTTGTAAGTTAAAGGGACTGTTTGTAACTTTTTAAGCGTATAAATGTTCCGGGTCGGGACACATGCGCGCTCGCGTATGCGCGTTCGCGTGTAGCCTTTGCCTCTCCTCCTCTGCCTGCCTGCCTTCACTCAGACAGCGCGCGCGTTCTCGCTCAGCTCGCTCCACCTCTAGACGTGAACGCGCGCTCACTCCACAGTTTAGCTCTGAGAATATCTAGTGAATGTACGAAATAAATTCTGCAGCTCCTCCAGACCAACAGAGGTTTTCCGTGTCTTGTGAAGTGATGAGGCTCTGCAGAGAGACACGTTATTGTCTCGTTACCGACCGGGTGTCGCCGTATCGTCGCGGGGAGTGTGATACACATACTCCTTCCTAACATTACTGCCAAGCAGCTGAAATAAAATATATTTTTTAGGTATCACAAAGCAGCATGTTTAGCAGGCAGGTATATTTAGAGCGAGCAAGCGCGAGCCCGACGCCGACTTTCGTTGATTTAACGGCCACAGGTGTCGCTGTTTTTTTGTTTTGTAAGTTAAGTTAGTGACATTTATCACGTTTTTTTGTGACGTTTGTCACATGTTTCCCGTACTTGTTATGTTGTTTCCGTATGTATTATACTAAGTTTACGTGCTTATTTTAAGCCCAACCTTGACGTTTTTTCTAAACATAACTGAATGGTTTTGTTGCCTAAACGTTACCGTAGTTTTGTTGCGTGGCGTACAAATGACACGTGAAATGTCCTTGTAATGTCATGCTATTTATAGGCCTTCCCATGAGATTGGATTGGATATGTAGGTGGTGGTAATGTATCAAGAAACGCAGTAATGCACCGCAAAAGGCAGTGAAAAAGAAGACCGCAAGCTAGTAATCATGTATGTAAACAATATAGGATTCAAGATACTAAAAATGGCTTTTAAAGACATATTTTTTAGACCTTAAGGATACACACAATGCATTTTGGTGAGAAGCAATGAATGTAAACAGAAACTTTGTTTACAATAAAAATCCACAGGGCACCTTTTAATGGCTTTAGTGTGGAGGTAGAGAGTGAGGTCGGCTGTAATCTACAACTGATCACATTTGTTTTCCAACAGTCTTGTGTGAAACGTGATTAGTTTTTAACGAGTTTGGTTTCAGTTTCTCGGATTGTTTTTCTACTGACCGGGCTCTGTGGTTAACGACGGCCTGGACCAGACATGATGCAACATTTTGTGCTTTGAAGTTGCTCTTCGATCTGTTGGAGGTTGCAGCGGGCTCAGTTTTAAAGATACAGTGAAGATACTGGTATCATATGAAACTAGAAAACCGTTGGTACCAACCATGTCATACTAGCTTGTCGCGAAGGAACTTGCGCTAAATTTTGGCGAGGAAAAACTGTCATTTTCAAAGGGGTCCCTTGACCTCTGACCTCAAGATATGTGAATGTAAATGGGTTCTATGGGTACCCACGAGTCTCCCCTTTACAGACATGCACACTTTATGATAATCACATGCAGTTTGGGGCAAGTCATAGTCAAGTCAGCACACTGACACACTGACAGCTGTTGTTGCCTGTTGGGCTGCAGTTTGCCATGTTATGATTTGAGCATATTTTTTATGCTAAATGCAGTACCTGTGAGGGTTTCTGGACAATATCTGTCATTGTTTTGTGTTAATTAATTTCCAATGGGTACATACATTTGCATAAAGCAAGCATATTTGTCCACTCCCATGTTGATAAGAGTATTAAATACTTGACAAATCTCTTTATGGTACGTTTTGAACACAAAGAAGGTGCGATTAATTTGAGATTAATCGCAATCAAATATGTTAATCGATTGACAGCCCTAATTAAAACATAGTATTTTGCATACAGTTTTAACAGGGAGTTTTTATTTTTATAATGTTTAGAGCCACTATGTGTAAAATTCCAACTTTAGCAAACCCACCCTGGTCGTAATATCAAAAAATACACTGTGACAGACACCTATGGATGATCAGTATAATTTCAAAGGTGGTATAATATCATAAAAAAATACTACCCATCTGCAGTGGGTGGTTTCAGAATACTTCAATATTGAATTTGGAGGATGTCGGTATCCAGAACTAATGTAATGTGGTGAGACTGGAGAAGACAAATAGGTTCATTCGATGTTGCTGAATAGAGCTTTCTCAGCTACCTTGCTGCTACAGTATTTAGGAGATCCTCGTGTAGTTCACTCCCGAGTCTCAATCTGTAACCTCCCGCGGTTTCCTGCCAGTGTCCATTATCTGAGCTGTGAGTTTGATGAGGGGAGCTACTGTGAATCTACAGCATTTCGATTAGGAGGGATGGGATGCTCATTTCCTTGACAGCCCCACTTTAAAAAGGCAATTTATTATATAATCTAAAATGTTACTGTTTCGCGAGGAAAGGTCGGGGAATCATCTAATGACTTTAGTAATAATTCATAGTGAGCTTGGCTTTTCATGCCGGCCATTATTTTGCCGGGAATAGATGTGATATTTTAAAATGGATTTTCCAGTGATATGTAATTTCTGAGCTGGAAGGCTCTTGGACCATAAAAAACCTCTGCCAGCGCAGATGGCCATGTTTGTGTTTTTGTTTTTTGATATTTTGACAAAATACAGCATGAATGAAATTCTGTACAGCCGTTGTCTTGGGCATCGTGAATGACTCTCCCACTAGTAAATAAATGGCATAGTTAATAAACAGAAATCCAGATCCAGATTAGGGATATCACGAGAACCGATACTTCGGTACCAAGTCGATGCCAAAATTGTAATAAAATGACGGTACTCATTTTTCTACAGATGGATAGAATTCCTTTGTCATTGTCAATAGCAATCCTGACGGTGCACACACATTTATTTAACAGTAGTGCAAATAAAGAAGAGTAAAAAAGACATATTATAAATAGAAAAATGTTTATTTGCTTGACCTATAAAAACAGTAAGATATTGCACATCAGATATTGTGTGTTGCTGAGTTGTATTGGCTCTACAAGTAAAAAATAAATACAGTACAGTATCGTGGGTACCGTGGATTTAGGCTCAAGACTACACGCGTCCCAGGGACGATAGAAATGTCCCTGATGATGCTACATTGTGAACAACAAATCTGTGTTGAAATCAGCAGGAGGAGAGCTAGTTAACGTTAGCTGTTAGCAGCCGGTGGGCAGCACAGTCCTGCTTGGCTAAATAACAAAGCTAACAGCTAACGTACAGAGGTCGCATTGAGTTACATTATAATGCTCTATTCAGTAATAAATTCAGCAATTTGATATTGGGCGATGGTAAAATTATATAGGGTGGGAACCACCATATTATCACAATACTTAAGTCCCGATAAGATCTTATTGCGATTTTAAACATTTTGTGATATGCTGATTTATTACCTTTTTTCAACTGCAAATTATGCAGTTTGTCAACATCTGTTTTATATGATAAGATTCAGATTTTTCATTCACATATCTTGAGGTCAGAGGTCAAGGGACTCCTTTTGAAAATGGCCATGCCAGTTTTTCCTCGCCAAAATTAAGCCTAACTTTGGAGCGTTATTTAGCGTTCTTCCCGACAAGCCAACATGACATGTTACCAATCGATTCCCTACATTTTTCTAGTTTCATATGATACCAGTATCTTCACTCTAGCTTTAAAACTGAGCCCGCTACAACCTCTGAAAGACAGAAAAGCGGCTGTCGGACTGTAAAGAGGTTTATAGTTGATATAACAAAAGACACTTGACGTCCGTGTGTCAACACACAAAATATCACGATACTATGCTGTATTTATTTTTTTCCTCCTCCCCTAGTAAATTATAACGTTATTGTGATGTGTGCACATGTAATCTTGTAAAATTTAGTTTTTGGCGAGAAACTTGAGGCAGATCATCAGGGATTAATAATAATTTACAAAAAACAGTATGCAGACTGTAATAAAGGAGTGTATGTTGAAGTGCATTGGATTTTGTTTTTGTTTTTTACCGTATAGTCTAATGACGTAACGGTTATCTGTCCATCAGAATTTATGTAAATCTGTGGGCTACTTCCTGTAAAAGAGGCAGTAACGTAACCTCTTCCCAACCTCATTAGTGCAGGTAATAAAAGTCTTCATGTGCCAGTTGGTGGAGGCATTGTTATTAGAAAGGCCTTACGACAGCATGAATGAAAATGCTCTAATCATGTCCGACCCCAGTAGAGCAGTAAGAGGTGATACTTTTGGGTGCTTGAAATAAATTACATGGCATTTTCCCGACTCATTTTATTTCCCGTGTGACTTCTGCTTTACATGTTAGATGGTTTACCGTGTGCGACATGATGGGGAAGAAGGGATATTAAGATGAAGACATTTTGGATCAATGGTTGACACATTGATCACAGGGCTTATACCTACAGCACTGTGAGGTTTGCATCCTTTATCAGATACAATTGATCTGGATTTGTGGGACCTTCAGAACAGTCAGTGTGTTACCCAACAAAGTGGGAAATACTAATGGAAAACTGCAGGTTTTCTGTGATATTGCAGTTGATTTCAGTAGTGTTATTGTCTACTTGTGCAGAAAACAAATAAATGCTGCAAGTTACATAAATAAATGCTGTAACATGGGCTTCAGAATAAAGTAGTGCTTTCAGCGTTTATTTTCGTAGCGACCCTGTCTTTGAAGGGTCTGAATGAGACAGCGGAGGAGGAGAGACAGGTAACAGAGAGGGGAGAGGACAGGAGATGGGGAGACAGTCAGCTGAACTCAGTACCTGTCGGAGGCTCTTTCAGTGCCACTAGCCAGCGCTGCTGCAGTAACGTTACTGATCTCCGTTTCAGCGTCAGTTTATGAAATGGACTATTTTGTCCTTGGTTTTAAACATTGTAAAACTCATCTTTACATCGAGGAACAATACTATAGTGTTCCCCTCTTTTGTCTACCTCAGTCTCCGTATTTCACGGTCTCTATCGTTCTATCTATCTGTGTAACTCAGCCGAGCCAACCAACCTCGTGACGTCACAGGCTAGACTACTGCAACACGGCAACGCTCTCGTCACAAAAGATGAAACGGATCTTCTTTTTTCTTTTAAATGCTGACATTTGTCATGTTTTTGCATTATAATTGTTCATTAGAGTGGAAATCCATTTAGTAAAAACCAGCTTAACTTGGTTGAACACTTCCACTTCCACTTTAAGCTGAATTTGACAAGATGGAGAATTGTTCAAAATGTGTGATGTTTCCTGTGAAACCTGTTCTCCTATTGTTCTGATGGGGAGTAAATCCCCATGCAACTCCTACCTGCTGTCCTGTCCTGTCCTGTCCTGTCCTGTCCTGTCCTGTCCGTCATGCCCTTGGCTGCCTTGGCCCATCCGAGACAGTCACACAGAGACCTGTCACGCAGATGTCCTCCTGAAAGACAGAGGGCGCCGTCTGCTTCGCCCGTCAGTCTCTGTGTGTCTCTGTCCCCCCTGCTCGACCCGGCTTTGGCTCTGTTAACCCTCTTCTCTTCTCCCCTCCTCTCTCTCTCTCGCGGCACCAGGCGCGGCTCCCCTCCTGTTCATCCACCCTAAGCATTGCTGAGGTACTCCTGCATGCGTTCTAATGCAACCGTTACGGCCGTCATCATGGCATCGGTTTACACTCCTCCCTCCTTCCCTCTCCAAACGCACTTATTACTTCCTGCCTGGAATGACTGCTTCATCCCCTTAAAAACTTCATATCCTTTCCCTTGTGTGTGTGTGTTTGTGTGTGTGTGTGTGTGTGTGTGTGTGTGTGTGTGTGTGTGCTGTCCTGCCTGCTGCAATCCTGCTGTCTCTTTGTGGTTTTTTAAACACTTACCCAAAATCCTGTTTTTGTGTGGATGTGGTCTTGTTGTGTTTTTCTTCTAATTTTTGTCTCGTACTAAAAATGTCCTTCACTCCGGTGCAAACATACTGTATCTAACCCTCGCCTTGTTTCCACACTCACACACACGCCCTCCAAAATAAACAAACCTCCATCACTTGGCATCTTCCTCTAACTGCGTTTCAACCCCAGAATTGAAGTTGAAAGATGCTTGAATTATGTATTTGAATGAAAGTGATATTGCTTGCAACAAAAAAAAACAAAGTGTGTGTTCACATCTCAGTTCCTTTTTTTAAAACACACACACAAAGACACACGGCATCTTGTAAATGTGCTGCGAGCGTTTGCAGCTCTCCTGTGCTTGTTACTCTGGTCAGGCCCCAATGACTCTGATCTGTAAGTGATGAAGACGTGGCCTCAGTGCAAGGGCGTGGAGGAGTGCTGACACTTGTCCAATGTGATATCGGAATCCATTAATTACCCGTAATTGCGCAGTAATGAAATCTGGAAAAAGAGTTTGGAAATAATGCCCATCTGAAAGGTGGAGGGAGGTAACGTTTTGAGATAATTTATCTTCCTTTGTCTAAATAGAAAATATGTAAAACTAATTGTAATGCAATTAACGGATTACATTACTGCAGATGCATTACTTTGGAATATGTTTCAGAGACAATATTTTTAGCCGATTTGATCTTTTCACACGTATATTTCTATGTACATGGGACCTTTTAAGTTACATTACAATCTGTTCACACAAAGGCAATACAAAGCGATTTAATACATATAAATTGTTACATATAGTACCTTTAAGTTTCACTTTTGAAACGTAGTTATTTTGTGCCAAATCACAATGTTTTTCCCTAAACTTAAACAAATAGTTTTGTTGCCTAAACCTAATTAGGTTGTAGTTTTGTTTGTGTTCAAAACATAGCGTTTCATTCAGTTTTACGTTTTAGAACGTGTTCCTTTTAAGTTTCGCTTTCACTTTTACAACGTAGTAGGCCCCTACTGACCCACATCTATGGTGCTTATTGTGACTGATAAAACCTATTCAATAGCCTGATAAGAGTCGAATCAGGTGCAGCGATCCAAGCATTGCCCCTTTTCACCAAAAGTAAATGTAATCTTAATACTGTGCTTGTAGCAGTACAATTGAAAGTTCAATACGAAACAAATAAGTCGCTGTAACTAGATGACTGTAGCGTCATTACTTGTTATCTGTATCTTCCCTCCCAGCTGATCACATGTCGCCAGACAGAGGTCTTGGGTCCGGCCAGGGGTCAAGCACTCACTTCGGTTCACTTCTCAACTTCCACATGCTCACACACTTAAAGAGAAATGTGTCCACAGTAGCAGCGCTCCTCTGAAACTGATTCTGAACTGGTTCTGTTCTTCATCCATCTTTGGTTTTGTTGTATTGTTGTTGGTGGTTTTCTAGTTGTTTGCCACGTCTTTTTAATTTATAAATTTCCTTTGATGCGATTGTGTGTCAGGTTAGTGTTGGTTTAGTTCTGGGACGTTTGTGCGCACAATGAGGAGAGTAACTGTGTTTTTAAAAGCACCACTAACTGATGTGTTGTGTTGATCAGAGCGGGCGTGCATGCCTGTTGCCTGCACCTGTGTGTGAGAGTGTGTGTGTGTGTGTGTGGCATGAAGGTGAGTGACTATCCTGTGGCTTCCCCCAGGCCTCACGGAGAGAATTCAGGGCTCACCTGGATGAGGTCATCACGCTCAAGTCAAGGTACTCTACCTTGGACCAGGTAAACCCCGCTAACCTTCTACCAACCTCTTATCTACCGGCATGCAGGCCACTGGCATCCCACATAGCACCTCACCACACTAGAGACACACACCAACACACACGTACACGGGCAGGGAGAGGCACATCTTAACATTTAACATCGCCCCTTGCTAGAGCATGTAGCACTGGAACAGGTCAGCAAACATGGTCTTACTTTAGTTTATTCTCTTTGCTGACACTCCAAGAACAACAAATACGATATACACAGTATGTGGTGGCTTATGTTGAGCTTTAGTGGGAGATTTAGGAGAAAGTTACAATCCAGAAAAGTCATTAACATGTGATCTGTGTCTGGATATCTTACATTCATACATGCACACAGTATTTCTTTTAGCAAATGAGCAGTTTTAATTATTTCACATTAGAGATTTGCTGTATTTTTAGTGCTCATCTCACTGGTTTGAGGTGGGCAGCTTGGAATAAAAGGTGATGCGTACTTCTATGCACCCATAAAGATTTCGCCATATTTGATTCAAAATGTGATGTCAGCTGTGGGGTTGTTTGCCTTAAAACACATTAGATGAGTTTTTGAGTGTTAAACTCCTAATATATAATCCGTTTTTTCGCTAACTTTAACTTGATTGTTGCTTATTCAGTCAAGAATATTTAAAAGACCAGTGTGTAGGATTTAGTGCCATCTAGCAGTATGGTTGCAGATTGCAACCAACTAAATAGCCCTCTGCTCACTCCTCGCTTCTCAATCATGTCAGAGAATTACGGTGGCCTTCGGGTAACGTCAAAACCAGCAGGCTACCTCTGAAAAGTGAAGCCAATGCTGAAGTGCCTTAAACTTGCATTCTTTCAAACAGCCAGCAGGGGGCGACTCCTCTGGTTGCAAAAAGAAGTCTGATTGTATAGAAGTCTATGAGAAAATGAGCCTACTTCTCACTTGATTTATTACCTCAGTAAACATTGTAAACATGAGTTTATGGTCTCAATCGCTAGTTTCAAGTCTTCTTCAATACAGCATGATGTTCATTTAGTAAATTATG
>CAKALU010069395.1:31185-74560 GCA_916700995.1 Hozukius guyotensis | reverse complement strand
CCACCATGTCCCTGATGGCCTGGGGCATCACGTAGGAGTACAAGTAGGCGTAGTACTACAAAATTAAAAAGCACGCAAGTTAAAACCGTAGCTATGATGAGACAGCAAAAAGATTGATTAGACTAAATATTTATTAAGGAGTGTGATGAATGTAAGGTCTGACCTTGTGGAAGAAAGCAGCTCCTGTCAGGACCATGGAGAGCTCACAGGAGTAGTTGGAGTTGTACAGCCAGGACTGATGGTTCACGTCCCACGCATGGTACCTCCCGGGGAAACCCACGATGCGATCTCTGGCCTCACGCCACACTCTGTGAGACACCGCCGAACACAAAGTTAGAGATAAATAGATAAATAGTCAACAGTAGATGTCACATAGAAGTGGTGTACATCATCTGAAAGCTGGGAACCTGGAGATTAATTTGAGATTAAGAAGAATTAATCAATGTTTTATGGATGACTTTTTTATTATTGTTATTTGTCCCTTCTTTAACGGTCATTCATGAGTTTGTTTTCCGAGTGTCTGTCTGTGCATATGCCACCCTTTTACATCCGTCTGTTTCCTTGTCATTCACTGTATATCAGCAATGTGACAACTATTTGCCTCTTGGGAGCAATTAAGTAACCGTTCTGTCATCTTTTATTAGCATATTTAAAATCAAAATGTCACTCTTGGTTCATATTTACACACACACACTGTAGCCCAGCAGGAAAGTTGATCAGATTAGATATTTGGAATTCATTCTACAGACGCAGAAGACGCAAGAAATCAAAAAAAAAAAAAAAGCAATCTAATGTCTCAAATGAGCTCATGTGAGACCGCTAACACAGTCAGCTGCTGCGTAATGTTTCCTCGTAACATTCCTGTGTAATTCTGGGGGAGTTTGAGATAATTCATGACAAATGACCCCCTACACACACACACACACACACACACACACACACACACACACACACACACACACAGACACACACAGACGCACACAGACACACACAGACACACACAGACACACAGAGCTGATTCGTGCCTGGACAAGCTGCTACAGCAGAGTTGTAGTTGAGTCTGGGAGAGGGAGGGGAGGTACACAAAAATAACTCCACATGCTCTTTTAAATTGGTTTAAACATGGCCTTCACACTCAGCTTATCTAAGTGCAGTATTAGCAAATGAATCATAACTACAAGGCACGGCAGCACGCTTCCCTTTTATTTTCTCTGGTTCGGTCTCAAGTGGTCTAATTCAGTGTTTTCAGGAATGTGATGCTTCTGCATTTTTCTGGACATTTTCACTTCTCACTTCTCACTCAGCTTTCCCTTCTAATTTACTGCCTTTTTCAACTTTCTTTAAAGCACTTCTCCAGAGGAAAGAAACAGTTATATCTAGTGTTTCTGTCAATCGATTAAAATATTTGATCGCGATTAATCACACATTTTTTCATCTGTTCAAAATGCACCTTAAAGGGAGATTTGTCAAGTATTTAGTTTGGAGCGTTATTTAACCTCCTTCACTACAAGCTAGTATGACATGGTTGGTAACGAATTTGCGTTAACGCGTTATTACCGCGTTAACTTTGACAGCCCTAGTAATGACAAGCACCTGTATGTTACCAGAGCCCAAAGTGATGGCAAATTGTGTCTGTAGGATGTTTCTCTCGTATATATGAATCCCTAAAGTCTTGTGCATCCTGTCACCGTCACTGACCTGAACCCGAACATGATCTCATCGTGGCGGAGATGGGCATCGTCGTCAATCGACAGGATGGCCTCCGTTTCCACGGCGTCCCAGGGAAGGAAGCGGTTGTTGAGGCTGTTCTTTTCCGTGCGGACGACCTGCAGACGCAAAAGACAAGATTCTGTTTAGCAAAAAGGTTTCTGTCTGAGTTGTGATACTTTTAAGAAATCTAAATACTCAAAGCAACTCTAGTTAGTATAGTTGAGTACATTTTGAGTAATGCTACACACAGAACACCTATATAACTGCACTAACTGATCGCTACTCCTAAAATTGTTTGTGATTTTAAGACTACATATGACTCATGATTAAACTGACTTTCAGTAAGATTCAGCTTAGCACTGAAGTGTTCCAGACATTTAGGTTGTCATAGGATCTATGTGTGCCATATAGAAACAGGAAACATCCTGTATAAGCTCAGTGCCAGGCAGCACCAAAGACTCCACTAGTCTCTCGTTCCTCTTTCACAGCTTACGGCTCGTCCCCGTCACAAACTAATGGTGTGAATACGAAGCGCATGAATATTTGATTTTTTTTCAGACTTAATTCAAAAGCACAAATTTTATTATTCATGGATGTCAGACTTCTTCACATCTTTTTTAGTAAAGCTGCTGGTAATTTGTATGGACTCCTGCAGAGTTTCAAAGAAGCGCTGATCCAAACAGCTCAATGAAATGTGCTTCAACAAACTTTGCACCACCTCTGACACATCAGAGATGTTACAGGTTTCTTTTTTTTTTGCACTTCAGAGAGACAGAGATGTATTCCTCACAAAAGAAACCAACATCTTTTAGATGTGTACTTTTCTTTTGAATTAGAGGATTTTTCTGAAGGAGCACTCACCACAATGGGCAGGCCGATGTCTGGCCACAGCAGGTCATCTGAAGGAGGTTTGGGTGAGTTCCACACCACCACCACCTTGTTGAGGTACGGCAGTCCATTCAGCCTCTCCAGGGAGTTCATCAGCACCTCTTCCCTCTCGTAGGTCAGCATGACCACGGTGAATTGTTCTCGGGGCACGTTGCCTCCTAGAGCTGCCTGAAACTCCTTCCCGGAGCCTCCCGTACCTCCACCGATCGGCCTGAAACCAGTACCTGAGCCAAGGAATTTAGCTTCAGAGGGCAGCACGGGGTCCAGAGGAGTGTGAGGGAACAGATGGAAAGGCCCCGGGGCCCGGTTCCACGCTCTGTAGGTGTCTGAAGCTGTGTATGTGAAGTTGCGGAGAAAGCGTGGCGATGCGTAGGGGGGCTCCGTCTCGACGGGACCCAAATCCAGATCCCCGTTGTCAGCCAGGTTGGCATCAGTTCCCGCCAGCTTCCCGGCTTTGTGGGGAATCTCATGGGCGGGCTCTTCTTTGATGGGTGCAGCGGGAACCTGGATGCTGGTTCTGATGCTGGCCAGGAGGGTGTTAAGAACGTTTTCTGAGGTGGAGAAGTAGGTCTCCCACAGGAAGCGGCCCTGCCGCCTCATAGCCAGCATGTCATTGTCTGATAGGCTGCGCAGCAGGAAGTGTAGCTCCGTGACGCGAGGCTTGGGGACGATAATGGCAGCTTCGCTCCATCGAATAAACTGGTGATATGGTAGTCTGGAGTGGTCCCCCAACACGACTGGGATGGTCCCCACCTCGAGGGCCTCAAAGAGCCTCATCCCGCAGCCTGCCGAAGCCACCAGCTGTCCGTCTCCGGGAGCGATCACCAAGCCAAACGTCGAAGCCTTGAGCACCTCCAGCCGGTCCTCCCTCTCGCCACAAAGAGCCCACTCAGTCGGCAAACTTGGCCGCGGGTTCTTGCAGGTGAACTCCACCAGCACCTGATCCAAGTGGCTGTCCTGCACCGCCTTTAAGGTGCCGATGATGCGGTCGTCGTAGTCGGCTGGTGGGTCTCCTTCCATTTCCTCCTCGAAGGACTGCGGGGGCGCCTCCTGTAAGCTGCTCCTCAGCGACTCCACCCGCTCCCCCTGGAAGGTGAACAGGTATTTCCTCTTTACGGGAACTTGAGGGGGAACTTCCAAAAAGTTTGGCTCTGAGAGGGCGTGAACCAGCGGGGACACGACCAAGTCAAAGCCCTCGCGGTACTGCTGCTCCAGGAAGGTGGACTGAGCGACCGCCGCCCGTCCTGTGCTCACATTATACAGGAAGTTCTGCGTCATGGACTTTCTAGAGAGATGCACCAGTACATGATTGTGTCCGTCAGACCTCCAGTAAGGGAGGGCTTTTAGTTGCTTCTCGAGCTCTGAAGGCGGTGGCGGTGGGGTGGAGGACTCCTGTAGCTCTCCTACCAGCACCAAGTACAGACAGGCGATGCTGGGGTTATCAGTTATATAAATGTTGCTCTTAACGGACGCTGCAAACGCCTGCTTCACCAGGGGGTCAAGATAGTCCGCCCATGGGTAGGAGGCTGTGTCGTAGACGTACACAGGAAACCCAGACGTGAGAGGGCAGCGAGCATAGTCGAAGCAGGAGCGTAGGCGGCAGGAGCGCGCAGACTTGGGCGGTGGCAGTCCAGGGTCCTCCTTGTCTGGAAGCAGCCTGACCGGCAGTGATAGCTTGGGCTGGTTCTGAGCCATTAGCTCTTTATAGGAATGCTCCGTCTGGCTGATTACGTTCTTCAGCTGCAGCAGGTCCTGCTTGGCGCTGTCGATGCTGCGCTTGCACGCCTCGATGCGCAGGTTGAGTCGGGCGATCTCCCCGTTGAGCTCCTGCCTCTTGGCCTCCAGCTGCAGCAGCTCCTCGCTGACCGACTCACGGATTCGGCACAGGTCCTGCACGTGCTTCGCCTCGCACAGCTCGCCGCCGGGCCGCGGCCCGAAGATGCGCTTATCGGGACCCCCGGCTTCGTCAATGGTCGTGAGGTAGTAGTGGGCGATGAGCGGGAAGAAGACCAGGATGAAGAAGAGCATGAAACTGAGCCAGGTGAGACGCACGCGCCGCAGCACCCACGGCTGGCCGCCGGCACCCACCCCACCACCGTTACGCTGCATTGTTGACTCTCTCAGTCTGCTCCTCGCCCCACCAAGGAACCGTTGCTATGGGGATCAGCAGCAGCCATGATACGACCTTGTCAGCAAGGCAGTGGGATGGACACTAAATCATCAAAGCTGGGCTGTAGCTCTGTCCTTGTGTAAAGGTCATGTGAGGCTGTTTACCTCCTCTCAAGAGTCGTGTGGCTGGAGGTCAGCCTCACCTGTATTCTAATATGTACTCTGATGCGTTATAGCCCACACCAACTAATGCCATTTCTATTGTGAGGTTCAGCTATTCTTTCCAAATCTATGTCAGAAAACAGTCCCGCATGTGGAGAGGGGTTCCCCTCGATGGGTGATGCAGGGAGGCCATGGCTGCTCACAGGTCAGTGAGATGAGATGAGTGGGCCGGTTTCTTCTATCTGGGTTGTGCTCATTTTCTGGCCCCTTGTCAGTAATTCCTCTGGAGATGGAGCATCTGAAATCTTCTCCTCCTCAAAACAGGAACCTGGGAGAGAATAACAGACAAAAAACAATGAGCGATAAAGATTAAATAATAATCCTTAGCAAGATTAAAGTGAAAATATCTAATATTCTTCATGCACCTCTCAAAACGTATGACTGAGAAGCTGCATTTAGTTAAGCAAACTCATTAGCAAGTAGGGCTGTCAATCGCTTAAAATATTTAGTTGCGATTAATCGCACATTTTTTATGTTCAAAATGTACCTTAAAGGGAGATTTGTCAATTATTTAATACTCTTATCAACAGGGGAGTGGGAAAATAGCCTGCTTTATGCAAATGTATGTTTATATTTATTATTGGAAATCAATTAACAACACAAAACAATGACAAATATTGTCCAGAAACCCTCACAGGTACTGCATTTAGCATAAAAAAAATTGCTCAAATCATAACAAACTGCAGCCCAACAGGCAACAACAGCTGTCAGTGTGTCAGTGTGCTGACTTGACTATGACTTGCCCCAAACTGCATGTGATTATCATAAAGTGGGCATGTCTGTAAAGGGGAGACTCGTGGGTACCCATAGAACCCATTTTCATTCACATATCTTGAGGTCAGAAGTCAAGGGACCCCTTTGAAAATGGCCATGACAGTTTTTCCTCACCAAAATTTAGCGTAAGTTTGGAGCGTTATTTAACCTCCTTCACGACAAGCTGCTATGACATGGTTGGTACCAATGGATTCATTAGGTTTCATAGTTTCATATGATGCCAGTATCTTCACTCTAGCTTTAAGACTGAGCCCGTTACAACCTAAAAATTCGCAAGTTGTGTAATGCATTGAAAGAAATTTGTGTTGTTAAAATGAATTTGCTTTAACAGGGTTATTATCGTGTTAACTTTGACAGCCCTAATACCAACAGGTTGGACACTTTTTCTTTTGCATTAATAAAGACACTAGTCTTGTTTGTGAAATGCTGCAGAGCTCTGAGGTAAAGTACACACACGGTAACATTTATTTATAGTCAAGATTTCTATAGTCAGCCACTGCAAATGTTTCTTTATAAAGCAAGCCTCTGCAGCTCGTCCTTTTTTTTCCTACTGCATTATGTGCATGATTGCATCGACTAGGAAAAAATAAATCATCAGTGTGCTGCAGAATACCAGGGGGTATATCTTTTTCTTTCAATTTGTTCTCTTTCCGAGTCGCACAGAAAAAGAGCACAAAACAGGGGAGAGCCATCACTGGTGGTAAACTAAACCCAATAGGCGAGCCAACACCACCAGCACCTCCAGCAAAATCCCATTAAAGGCCTCCTCCTGCATCCCGGCCTCATCACCGACTCAAATTACTGAGCATCCCTGATAATGGTCCATCTTAGAAAGTGATGGGGATTTGTCTTCACTGACTCAGAAGAGAAAAGGGCTTTCACAAACAAAGAAAGGAAACCAGCTGCACTTTGTGATGCAGACTATTATACTCTTGCCAGTTTCATTTCAAAGTTTTCAAGATGTTCCCGCTGGTTGAGCTTTCATGATGTAATGGGTTGTGAGTTAACATCAATGCAAGAATATCCACAAATACATCTTCCTCTTTAGCTCATTTCACCCTGTTTAGTAGGGGAGGGAAAACAATCGATTCACCTATGTATCCTGATTTGTTTTTACGATTTTTAAATCAATTATTTAATGCCAGAATCTATATATTTGCTTCATTTGAGTCTATGCGGAGGTAGAAGGAAGTTACCTCTGTTATTTTTGTAGTCTGAGTAAATTGACGTCATATTCGTTCTGTATCTGTCAATCAAAACAAACCACAGAAAGTAGAAAACAGCGGAGGATCCGCGTGGATACGACCTGCACCCTCACATATTAGATCTAAAGTGGTAAACACTACACATCCAGTAAAGTATGGAAACACTTTGGGTTTCACATATTACCAGGAAAAGCAGAGCTAGACATCACGGCTAAAGCTGCATGCTAACTCTGTCATGGACAGGAAACGTTATCGTATTGCGTTAACGTGCGGTCAAGTCGGCCGTCGCTCTCATCTCCGTGGTCAAATGGGCTGATGCTACAACTGCAGAGCACCCATATACTGACATTTATGTTAAATGCATTCAAACGGCCCCGATGGAGCTGACCATAAAGAGAACGGAGCTGACGGGAGAGCTAGAGACGGACTTGGCGATCTTAGCGGAAGTATACAGGTGCGACTACGTCCGGTTTTCAAAATAAGGTGTTAACAAAAGGGAACTGTATATGCTAAATACATATATGGAAATAAGATTGATGGATTATATTCCCCAGAAGTATAAACCATTACATGTTCCTTATAAATTAAAAAGCAAATACCACTAATTTGTGAGGGAAATTATCTTTAATCTTTGATTTTTGGGTTGCTGGAAAAAAATTTAATAAAATAATTCCTGACAACGACTGATATATTTGACTTCAGGACATCTCTGACTACATACATGTTGAAAATCAAACATTTTTACTGTATTAATTTAAATATTTTTCAAGGTAAAAGTCCCTAGAAGTGTATGATTCAACCTTTCCCCATGGTATTGTGTTAAAAAAGTTAACAAAAATTGCAATAAATCGTATTATCGAATCGCAATATATATCGAATCAGCACCCAAGTATCGTGATAGTATTGAATCGGGAGATTCAAGTGTCTTCAAATAAAATTCAAGATCTCAGGAGCTGCGTTTTCAGTGTGCAGATGTTTAGCTCTCGGCTAAAATCCACAGCAAAATTAGAAGTAGCATCAGGTCCCCTTAGACAGGCGCGAACGTCTCTGAAAGATTCTTACATCATCATGAGCATAATCTAAATATCAGCACAGATCGTTTCCTTCCACGAGCAGCAGCAGGCCGTCTGCTTTCTGAGCTCTACAGCTATATCACACCGCAACACAAGCCCCGAGGATGTCAACTGATCGGCCAAGTGCCAAACAAGTCTTATCAAATACGGCGCTAAACCCACAACACTGAGCCTCGATAAAGCGGTCCGGTTCAGAGCGACACACAGTCACAGAGACGAAAAAGGAACGCAGGTGGTGTTTACCTTTTGCCGACATAACAGCTCCTCTCGATAAGGAATATTATTCCCACGAATGGTGAATTCAAAACCAACGGTTTTCATTACTGCCTGGTTAGATCACAACGTAGACAGATAGCATCTTAAAAATAAACACAGGAAAAAAAGCCATCTTTCATTCTGTCTGAGTCAAGTAATCATTTCTCCGTGCTGCCTCCGTGTGACGGGCATTTCTGATGTTTAAAGATTACTTCTACCCCCCCACCCACCCCCGACTCTCCTGCAAAGCAGCATCTTGCAACACAGCTGGCGTGTGTGTGTCTGTGTGTGTCAAGGAGAGGAATGAGGAAAGGTACCGGCCAATCACATGACAGGCACGTGACTTCATCTTACCTAAAATGACCGACATCCTGCTGCTACTTGCCTCCTTGTAGCTGCATGTCTGAATGCACCTTAAACCTCACATACCATCAGGCTGCATGATGCCAAACCATAAACCATATGCTGCTGACATAATTTTTTTTATTTATGACGTATTTATATATTTTTCTTTTCATCAATAGGACTGCAACTAACAATGATTTTCATTATCTATTTATTTCCTGATTATTTTCTCGATTCATGGATCGATTTGTCAGAAAAAGTCTGCCAATTATAACCCCAAGGGCTTCACATTTTGTCCAACAAATAATCCATATTAAATCTACAATGATATGAAACAGAAAAAAAGTAGCAAATCTTCACATTTGAGAAGCTGATATCAGATCATGTTGGACATTTTCTGTTTGACAAATGATTGAAACAAATAGTCGAATATCAAAATAGTTGGCGATTCATTTTCTGATGATTGACCAATTGATTAATTGACTAATAGTTTCAATTAGGGCTGAATAACAAAAATTTTTTTTTTATGGTGAATCATTTAGTCTTATAAATGTGAACTAGAATTACCGCCTCGCGGTTGTACGCCTCCGCCAACTAGTCAAGTTGCAGTTTACATCCATGTCTGTCCAAAATATCATCATTGCATCATTTTGTAGATATTTTATTAGACATTTGTGTAAAATTGCCATAATATGCATACGAATTCTTGAGTTATGGTCAGAAAACGTGTTTTGACCTTGAGTCCTTGAGTCATAGTGGACGTTTGTGCCAATTTGAAGAAATTCCCTCAAGGTGTTCCTGAGATATCGTTTTCACGAGAATGGGACGGACGTGAGGTCACGGGGACCTTTGACCACCAAATCTAATCAGAACATCCTCGAGTCCAAGTGGATGTTTGTGCCAAATTTGAAGAAATTCCCTCCGGGCGTTCCTGAGATATCACGAGAAATGGGACGGACGTGAGGTCACGGTGACCTCGACAACCCGAAAACCTCCGGCCACGGCTGTCACGGATGAGAAGAGCCCATTGTGACATCTTCAAATGTTCAAAACCCCAAAGATATTCTATTTACGACGATATAAAACAGAAAAAAGCAGCAAATCTTCACATTTGAGAAGCTGAACATTTTAAATGATTTGAAGGTCACAAATTCCGTGCCACACAAGAATACTTTCTAGAACAACTGAAATTTATTTCCTTCTGATTCCCATCTTCAAATCATAATACAGTTTAATTTTCTGGCAGCACTAAACCTAAATACTTCTGGATTACCTGGATACTTATGCTGATTATTTTCTAGATTAATCGATTAATCATTTGGTTTATAAAATGTCAGAAAATAGTGAAAAATGTCCATTCCAGTCTCTCAAAGTCGAAGGTGATGTCTTTAAATGTATTGTTTTGTTGGTCCAAAACCCAAAGATATTCAGTTTAACGTGATATAAAACAGACAAAAGCCAGAAATCTCTGTATTTGAGAGGCTGAAAACTGCATTTTTTGCATGAAAAATTAATTTAAATATTTATCGATTATCAAAATAGTTTGCAATTCGTTTTCTGTCTATTAACTAATCAATTAATTGCAGCTCTAACTACCACAACATTACCAAGCTACTGACCAGAGACTGACTTTTCCAAAGGGCATCTTAAGCAGCAATAACAGAGCATCAGTATGTATTAAATACAGAAGTGAATGTGCAGTATATATTATTGGCTACAGGTGCAGCCACAGTTAAATGAGGAAGCAGAGTAATCCAGGTTAACATTAGATAAGATGCTCTGGTCCTACACAGTAGCTACAGGTCAGTGGTTTTTGGTGTAGTTAGGAGGGAACATGTACAGTAGAAACTCTCAGGACAGACGACCCTTTGAACGCTGACCCTCATCCTGCTGCTCAGCGATGCGCCCGAGGTGCAGGGCGACCGAGCGGCGACTATCACAACAGTCTGATTAATTGCTGCATGACTGCCAGTGTCACAGGGGTAATGGCAGACAGATGTTGGCAAATGCTCTAGCTAGGCCTAATCTGGAGCCAAAAAAACATGCCGGTTTTAAAGCTTTGCCCGCGGCTGCTTCTGGGAACACGGAGCAACTCGCAGCAGATAGAAGCTAAATCTCAATCTCTTCAATTGTAGCTTTCTAATCTGCAGAAAGTCTCCTCTCCACTGCAGTCAGCTTAATCTGACTGCCGTCTGCATGGAAAACACACAGGAAGGCATCGATCGCTCTGGATTTTACTCTGCGGGGATCAATGATAACACCATCATTACCTACCACTGAGCTGCGAGGCGGTTTGGTGTTAAGCACCTAAAGGGCTGCCCGTTGCAGCCATTTCCACTTGTAGGCTTTTAGGCATACACGGCGGCACGAGAGTAAGAGTGAGCTATAAAATATATCTGCACTCGCAGAGAGATACTGACATGCCCGTCCTCGCCTTCACCTTATACAACACAGTCTGCAGCTACAACATCACATGAAGCCACTGGGTGCTAACACTTTAGAATAACCATCATTAATAAATGCTAAATTGAACAAACAATGAAATAATTCATTATTAGTAGGGCTGTCAATCGATTACAATAGTTAATCGCGATTAATCACATGATGTTCCATAGTTAATCACGATAAGTCACAAATTATTCGCATATTTTTTATCTGTTCAAAATGTACCTTAAAGGGAGATTTGTCAAGTATTTAATACTCTTATCAACATGGGAGTGGACAAATATGTTTGCTTTATGCAAATATATGTATATATTTATTATTGGAAATCAATTAACAACACAAAAAAATGACAAATATTGTCCAGAAACCCTCAAAGGGAATGCATTTATTACTACATATATTTATGCATATTAAATACTTGGCAAATCTCCCTTTAAGGCACATTATGAACAGATAAAAAAAGTGTGATTAATCACGATTAACTATGGACAATTATGCAATTAATCGTGATTAAATATTTCTTTAAGGTTTACAAATAATTTAGTAATCATTAACAAATACTTAATATAGTATGTAAAATGTTATAGTGTGTGCAATAATAAACTGTTAAAATTAACTGTTAACTAATTGTCTCTTATCAGCTATGATACAATAATTTACAAAGTGTTTATTTCACATTACACACAACTAAGGATAAAATAACATAAATTATATAGCATTACTAATAATTAGTATTGTTTGTGAACAGTAAAATAACTATAAACTAAAGTTAAATTAACCAATACCTCGATATCGATATGGCGATGATATTGTAGGGTTGACTATTGGGGCTTTTACAAAATATTTAGACAATGAGATTTTTGATAAATAATCATCAGTAATATGGATATAATTACTAAGTGTGTAAAGACAAATAATAGAGCAAATAAACAAGTTCAGCCTTTAAAACCAGGATAAGACTTATGCCATATTACAATATGGATTACAAGATGATATCTAGTCTCACATCACGATATTGATATAATATTGATATATTGCCCAGCCCTACAAGCAACACATTATATTATTCTTTTTATAGATTTTGCCATGTTGAATCACTTCCTTGCAGATGATGACTAATCTCTGTATATCACAGTGTAAATATTCTATTACTCACACTGAAAATCAATACTAATATGATATACAATCCAGACCCTTTTTGTCAGGAGGCTAAATCCTACAACACGTTCAAATCACGGGGTCTTCTCAGGGGAGACGAGAAGCTAAAGCAGCGCCGCCGCCTCGCCTCGCTGATGACCCAGATAAAAAAAAAACCCTCCACATGGAGAGCAGCAGCAGCAGCAGCAGCAGCTGAGCAAGCAATGACTTAGTCAGCAAATTACTGGTCAGGCCTATGAATACCGCAGATTGCATTAGTCTAGCAGACTGTTAATTTGATTTAGAGGTATGGAAAACTGACGAGATGCATTTAACACAGTTTTTTGCATCAATCAAGATCAAGTTCTTGGCTCACGCCGAGTCAAGAGAGCGTGAAAGCTCATGTAACGCCTGCGGGGATGCATCATGTTGTGATTAATATGATCCCGGCATAATATCTTCATCTGAAGTCTAAAGAATAACAGCAGCAGGTGCCGAGCTCTGAGCTCTGAAATGAAAAAGTGGGACGCTGCTTTCAAGTTCCCAGACATTTGAGGGCGAGCGCTTGTATAAATGTTTGAACAGCCTCTCTGCACACCGAGACAGCCCTGGAATTCCTCTATGAAGAAACAGGAAGCACAGACAGAATCGACGTCCAACTATAACAGGTTTTTTAGTGACCACGATCAACTCAACGCGAGGGTCTCATGTGGGGGAAGACGGGGGGGGGGGAAGAGGCAGCTTGTGAATGAGTGGTGACATATCCTGCAACAAAACTAAGAGCGAGTGTTTGTTTTTTCCGGCTGTCTATGAGGCATTTGACTGAGCTTTTGACAGATAGTGAGAGGAACTGAGGGATTTAAGGGCTGACAGGAAGATCACACAGCTTGTATTTTTAATAAGGCCCCGGGTAGCAAGGCTCCAAGAGGTAGGCACTGCAACGACTGAAATATTAAGAAGATGGATCTTTGATTTTTTTTCCTTTTAATGTCTCAAGAAGAAATAGCTAACTTCTAATGATGAGAATGACAGTGAATTTTCCACACCACTTCAAGCGCGCTCTCTCTCTCTCTCTCTCTCTCTCTTCCACTGCTTTAAGTATGACTCACTCGTAAATCAATCTGAAAATAAATAATAAACCAAGACATACTGTCAAAACGCAATCTGTAATTTGTCAGACAGCCTCCTTCGTAATCAATTAGTCTGGTCGGGCTTCTGGTGCCAAACACTGAATCTTCTCTTTTTAAATGGGAACAAGACTGAGAGTCTACATCTCTGTGAGACTGTATTAGGCACAACATGCTCACATCCTCATGTTAACATTGTGATGTTTATTTATGTTCATCATACTGTGCGTTCCAATACCCACACTACCGTACTATTTGATATGCCAGAAAAAGATTTAGTGTGTCCCAATACATAGTATGTCAAATGCAGTATGCCAAAAATACCAGGATGTCCTACTACATCCGGTCGCATGCAAGCCAGCATGTTTTTCTGGTTATTCTGACCCACAATCCTCTGCACAGCAGATATATGAGCAAGGCTGCAAAGTTCAAGGGGCAATGTTATGACGAAGTAGTACATCCCAACTGTATGCATACTGCACAGTACGTACTTTATAAGGGCAGCTGCGGTATGTATTAAAAGTAAAAAAGAAAAGATATGCGATTTGGAACGTAGCCTTATGCTACGTTCACACTACCAGTGACAAAAGCAACAAAACGGCCAGCGAGGCCAACTACATTGTTAGCAAGTCGCTGTTGAAGTGTTGCTCAAGCGATCATTGATGTAGTTATAACATTAAATAGCACTGGCTAATGCCATTTTTTTTGACAACATATGATTGGTTGATACTTCAACGCGTCATTGAAGCGCTGAATAAAGTTGAGACAAGCTCAATTTTAATTGTAGCGCGTCACGTCCATCACGCAGCGACAAGTGTCGTGTGAACACAGCTTTAGTTTCTGTGTGTTAGCATGCTAATATTTGCTAATTAGTACTAAACACAAACTACAGCTGAGGCTGATGGGAATGTCAGTAGTTTTGCAGGTATTATTTTGTCATGAACCAAAGTACTGGAAAAACAGGAATTTTAACCTGAAGATGGCGCTATATGAAAAGTCAGGAGCTATGTTAATAATTTCTGCTTCCCAAAGACTCACAACACTGTAGAATGCTCCCTTTGAAAATATATATATATTTTTCACTTCGCTAGATTTAGTAAAAATCAAGGAGCTGGTATCATTAAACATTTTTAAATCTAAAATGAAGGCTTTAGAAGAAGACTCTATGGCATGCCAATGTTTTTAGCTCCCTTGTTGTACAGCTGACTCCCAGAAAAGTTCCTTTTTGTCCCCCCATCTGTCTTTAGATAGTGCTCTTTTAATGCAAATTTTAGTGCTTTTAGTGTTTGTGAACTTTATTTTGTCTCTATTTGTGTCTCTGTCTGCAACTTTGTGTTCTTGCTGCCGACTGTTTTGGCCAGGTCTCCCTTGGAAAAGAGGTTCTCAATCTCAATGGGACTAACCTGGTTAAATAAAGGTTAGATAAAAAAAATTGAAATAAAAAAATAGTAACAGTACAATGTTTCGAGCCCAAATTGGCTCTTCATCAGGTCTTTGGGAAGCAGAAATCCCCACAATGTTTGGACTGCAACTAGACAAGAAAGATGTGCTCGTTTTTTGAACAATGATCGCTGAGATATTTCAATGAAAAACAAAAAATGCAACCTTGTGGTGGCGCTACAGGAAAAGTCAGGGGATCACTAAACTCAGTGGGATGTACAGTATGTACAATTATGGCAATGTATTCAATAGTTGTTGAGATATTTCAGCGTGGCACAAAGTGGACCGACCCAACAGCTGACATCTCCATCCCCAGAACAATGCTGCTAACAATCTCACTGTTCATTCATGTATCTGTGACACAAAACAGCTGTGCCCATATTCGCCACAACTTACAGTATATCCAAACCATACTGGTCTGAAAGAAAACTGTCCAAGGACAAAGGAAGGACTCTTTCTGCAGTGTTAATGTTACACACATTAATACCTGAGTATTTCTCTATCGTCAGCCACTTAGCACTTCAACGGCAGCAGTAGGAAGGTTATATGTACTGCAGGTCTGGGACCACTTATCGTAAACGCAGTGAAATCAATAAAAAACTGTTTTTTCTTTCTCCATAAATAAATGTTCTGCACATGTATTACATTACAGAAGGTGCTGAGGGGCACTGAGAGTGTTTGTTTATTTTAACCTTTTCTAATGGATTTTCTCAGCTGGTCAGGGGTGTGATACCGCATACAGTCATAATAAATTGTCTTTTTAACCACTCCATTCATAAGATGGAGCTGAACTAGAGCTGGCGATTAGTTGACTGACAGAAAATTATCATTTAATTCTAGCAAAATGCCACACACTGCTTCTCTAATGTGTGGATTTGCTGTTTTTATATCATTTAAACTGAATATCTTTGGGGCTTCAACTGTTGGTCGGACAGAACCAGAAGACATTCGAAGACTTCACCTCCGGCTTTCGGCAATTATGCCATTTTTCACTACTTTAGTTGCAGCCCTGAGCTGTACTTTCAGGATAAAAAAAAAGAGATACTAGTAAAAACTGAAGCATGGGAGTGTTGTAAATCCAAATATACACAATTCTAGCTGACTGCAGCAGTGAGCCGAGGCCTCCGGAGGTGATGCTGTTGCACTTCAGAAACTCATCATGGCTTCTTCTGGGACTCCAGGTTATCCTGATGCATTTCTCCCCTTAAGGGGGCTCTGGCTCATTGTGCTTGCAGACAACCCTTCAAATAATTAATTGTGATTTCATGGAGAGGATCGAGGTAGGGCGCTCCCTGTGGAGGTGATGGGGGTGGAGAGGGGAGAGATTCGGAGGCAGCTGCAGGGGAAAGCACAGTCATAGGGCTGTTTGAGGGAGCAGCTGTTGCAGCCATGGATCACAGCTCATCTGCAGACGGCTGACTGAGCCATCTCAAGGACCTTTTTTTCACTAGTAAATTACAGAAGTGCCTGTAGGGCTGCAGAGTGGTTCTCAGAAAGGGAATGGAAAAGTCAGAACATGTAAGACTTTGTAGATCTGTGAATCAAACAGCACTGCATTAAGATATAAGAACGACGGGCGCCTGGTTAGCTCGGTTGGTAGAGCGGGTGCCCATATCTGGCAAAGGCTCAGTCCTAGCCGCGGTGGACCCGGGTTCGAATCCGGCCTGTGGACCTTTCCGCATGTCATCTCTCTCTCTCCCCCTTTCCAAGACTCTATCCACTGTCCTATCAATAAAATGCTTAAAAATGCCCCCAAAAAATAACTTAAAAAAAAAAAAAAAAAAAGATATAAGAACGACTGATGTGATCTGATTTAGTGCCGAAACAATTTTGATAATTCGGATCGTCAAATGACAGTTTTTGTGATTTATTGAAATACTTACAGGCCTAATTAAAGAGATTTTGTTAAGTTTAATAACGGCATTAAACTTTAAGTAGCACACCCTGCATCAGCACTGAAAACTTTCCAGTGATGCTGCTGGGTGCCGCTTCCCGCTGGTGCCTTTATTATCTAATAACGCTGAAGAGATGACAGCGAGGACGTTATGATCGTCAGGAGTATTGGTGTTGGCGATGACCCGGCGCAGGAGCAATTACGGTCGCCCTCCACATGGACCGCCTCCTACTCAGCGCAAAATATATGAGCGCGTTCACCTTTATCTCTCGGTGTGTGCATTAAACAATGAGAGAGGACAAACGGAGGCAGACAGGAAACCCACTTTTCACTGCCCTGTTGTTTGGAAACAAACATCACGCGACTCGTCTGTTGAGTCGTATTTATAACTTTGCTGAAAACCATTTTGCACGGCAGAGACGGAGAGAGAGATAAGCAGGGAGAGAAGGAATGAGTTCATAATGACAGATGGGCCTCGGTGCCTCCCAACCTCCAAAGCTCCTGCAATATGACAAAGATTACACAGGAGAGCAATTCACAAAAAAAGGTGTCCTTGCGGGATGACACAACTTTTAAAAGACAATCCAAGGAAAGACAAACGCATCCAAAAATATTCTTCTGGCGACCAATCTGTGGGCATCGTCAGAGACGAGAGGCTCTGCGTTCGTAAGAGCTGGGAGAGTGATGAGCAAAATGCATCACACTGACTTTGCAGCGAGCGCTAATCTGTCACCGAAGCCTCCGCTGTAAAACTGCTGTGGCATGAGCTGCCCCCACAGGGGCGAGGCGAGGAGAGACTTGCTGCGTTGGTGAGAATTGAAAATGTGACAGCCAATTAGAGTCAGAGCAGACGTACAGACACCCAGGACTCCCCCATTCCAACAGCTCGCACATTTATCTAATGAGCTCCAACTTCTAGAAAACCTCTAAAGGGGATACATTTTTAATTTCTACTTGCTTCGCCTTTGCCAGAAACCCACACAGTAGGCTAAAATTTAATTGTGTCCTTCGGTTTTCCCAAAAATGGTTCGTTAGCGTTGTTACTTTGCTCCTCCCTAAAAACAAAGGACAGGGTTAGTAGCTCGCAGCTGGTGTTCCCTCTTTCCTTTAATTATGGTTTTACTTGTGTCTTTTTTTAAGTTAAATATAATTGATGTGGGACTAAATGTTTTTGAACCAAAGTGCAGTCAAAATTTGTCTATTTTAATGTTTTGTTTTTTAAAAACAACAATTAAAGTCTGCCCCAGAATGACTAGTCCACAGAGGAGGGCAGGAAAGGGAAGTGAATGTGTTGCAGACTGATTCTGCATTGTTCAAATGCAGATATATGAGCAGACTCCAGGCAAGATGCACAACCAATTGTTCTTGATGTGGTGTGAAAAGCAGCATTTGACTATTTTCTTGGCTTTTCCACTTCCTGCATGGTCTGGTCACAGATTTATCTCTGCAAATTGTACTTACATATGAGCTGGATTGCTGATAGGGATGTCACGAGAACCAATACTTTGGTACCAAGTCCATGCCAAAATTCTGAAAACGGGTACGGCACTCATTTTTCTACAGTACTACGAGTACCGTAGGTACCTTCATGGCTCGAGATGTGTTTGGGACACAGTAAACTCACTATCAACGCATCCAGGGGACGCACCCTAGTTTCCCCCCCCCCCAATAATTCTACATTGTGAACAACAAATCTGTTTTGAAATCAGCAGGTGAGAGCTAGTTAACGTTAGCTTAGATTAACGGCTGCAAACAGCTAACGTTAACTCGCACTCGTCCTGCCGATTTCAACACGAGAGATGCCACTGAGTTTCATATGATGCATTCAGGCTCTATTCAGTAAAAATGAGGGCGAAGGTAAATTCTAACGTTATCATGATGTGATCAAATGTAATCTTGTAAAATGTAGTTTTTGGTGAGGATAAATCCATTTGTTGAAGTACAGTATTAGATACTGCCAATATTGACTCAAATAACTGGATTGGATATCGCTGACAATGGGGCCGATCTATTAAATTCAATTCTATGTTTATATACTATATACATTATATACTGGAATTTAAATTCCTGTTTACGTTATGACCAATTTGTTGCTGCAATAAAAAGGTTTAAACTTGAATTGCAATTCCTGTTAATTTTGAAGATTTTTCTACCAAGTTGCTGGTGTACGACTTATTATTTTAATAATTAATAACAATTCACTAAATTTATATCTGTGTATTTATTTGTTACATTTTGTTTTACAGGTTACAAGTTAACAAAAGCCATGTTTAAGTCAAGCCTGATGTTATCTTACACATAAATGAATGATCCCAGTCACTTCCACACAGTGAGGCATACAGCTTATAAATTATAGACTGGTATCTGATCGGTACTCAGTATCGGCTGATACCCAAAGACCAGGTATCGTTATCGGGACTGAAAAAGTCGGATCGTTGCATCCCTAATGCCTGGAGAGTTAAATGCCTTTCTAAAGTGTCTATGTGGAGAGTATTTCCTACATTTTCTATAATATCTTCCACCTCTGTAAAGAAAGCTGCAGTGGCACTAAAGCATAGACTGACGGAGGATACTTCTGAGTTGCTGTTGCCACTATTGATTTGGTTTTTAATCATTTTCACTTCATCCAATCAGTGCAGAAAATGTCCTGACAGGGTGACAAAGAGAGATGAAAATCCCTGTCTGCAAAGACAAAAGATAAAAGATAATTTGCTACTAATGTGTGGTCGCAAACAGTAACCTTCTGTAATATTTGTGAGTGCACATGTTGTTTTTAGTTGGCGCTCTGATGATCCCACAAATAAATAACCTGACCTAGCTTTCTTGATTAGTCTCCGCACAGTCGGTGCTGATGAGATTCCTGCATTAATCAGTCACGTTGGAGCTGATATCAGTGGGAATAAACTACATTACTATCAAACTTTATGTAGGGAGGAATTATCTTTTGAAACCTACAATGAAAATGTTCCAGTACCATTTTATGGACACATAGTGTGCGGCCAAATTTCCCAAAGGTCCAAACTGTGGCCTGACTAAACTAGACTTGTCTAGTCTTGTTTCTCTGCAGCAGTGCGAAGCTTAATTTACAAGTTTTTATAGGTCTCTTAAATGTGGAACACTAACAAGACATTTTTGGGCTCGTTGCAGTTCAAACAACTTTATCATGTCCTGTAATGGGGCATGATGTTCCTTGTGATGCACCAACTATACTGTGAAGTCCCGTCTTCAGAGGGAATTTCTGTGCACGAATGCCTGCGACTGGGAATTGACCCATTCATTACCAAAAATCTAATTACAGGCTTGCCACACGGTACTCATTTAACCATTCGCGTCTACATAATTACTTTAGGCAGAGATGAAAAGGTACGTAAGAGTCTGAGGCTACAAACAGGACCGTCATACACTGTCCACCCTGGCAGAAATACGTAAAGCGTCACGTTAAATGGAAGCTAAGCCAATTTCAGGATGAACGTGGTTGTGTTTACCAGCATCGTGTGTGCTCTGTGGCTCAAGTATGTTAATGTCTGAATTAATTTTCATACATACCGATCTCTCTGTATCTACTGATGGAACTTTTATCTCACCTCTTAAATCTCCTGTAACCCCTTGTGAATAAATTCTAAATACAGTACTTATAATGCAACTGGAATGCATTATAAACATACTTATAATATGCGTTATAATCTTCTTATTACACAGCTGTGTTGAATACTCGATTCTGATTGGTCAGTCAAGGCGTTCTGCGGGCGCAGACTCTGGTGGACCGTTTTTGTGTCAAAATATTGATTTCTCAAGTAAGTAGCCGTGTAATAAGCGGAATAATGTACAGCTATGCGAAACTGCATCACCCTGTCGGGGATTCTTTCACATCAAAGACCGGCTCGCTGTACAATATCCCTTACTTATAACACCGTATAATCATATTTATAAGCACTCATACATATTCATAATGCTTTATAACAATAATCATAACAAAATATAAAGCATTTTATAAAAGGTCAAGTATCATAATACTTCATAATTGCTGGTCACTCGCAGACATTTTTTAAAGCAAGGATCGTAGTGTTTTATAATTTTCATAGTTGTAATACATTATAATTACTGTTTGTAATGCATTAAAATGTGATTATAAAAAGATTATAATCTATTACAACTATGAGAATTATAACTATTGATTATGATTATTGGCATAAATCATTATGAATATGTATGAGTGCTTATAACTAGAATTATACAATGCTATAAGAAGGTTATAACGTATTACAGACATGTAGGTCAACGAAAGTGTTACCATAAATTTTACAATTTGTTTGACATTTACATTCAAGCAACTTCTCAGGTTGCTTTTGTGTTTCATTGCGTAAGATTTAGGTAATGATATCCTAATTTCTCTCATTGATCATTGATCGTCTTTCTCTCCTTCAGCAGGATAAACATTGTGGATTTCATGTTCGCATTTATTGCTTCATAGTAATACTCTGATTTCAGCCAAAATAAGACGGGTAGGTTGTCTGAATTTTTCTAACCAGGTGCATATCAAGTAGGTCTTGCTACAGCTATGCAGAGTTAAATTAAATTCCTTTCATTAATCAAGAGGCTCAGGGACATTTCACAAGCCGAAATGTCACAATATTGAAGGGCAGGGCCGACCTTAATTAGTCGCCCGGGCTATAATCGTGTTTTATCTGGAGCAAAGTGAATCCATCAGGTCACAAGTACAGCAACTTCAACAGCTCAGTGTTACAACACTTTGTCCAAGACAGGAAGAAGAATGAGGGCAGAGGAAAAACATGAAGAGTCTTTTTGTATTCCAGAGTGGGAGCTGCTTCATGTGATTGAATCAACGAGTTCACTGCAGCCGAGGCTCAAAAGAAACCTCTTTCTTTGTCTCAGTGAAGCAACATCTAAGGTGAAGTCGGATAAAGGCTCAGTGTCCACCACATCCTGTCTTTCTAAGTATAAGTTGGGTACATGTTAAGAAGAGTACATCATGGGGGATGGAAAATCATAGATGCAACAACTGAACCTCCTCATCTCTTCTTTAGATTACACCACTTCTGGTCTTATTTTAACCCAAACCACGATCTTTTCCTAAACCTAACTAAGTAGTTTTTGTTACGTATCATGGTGTAATTTCATATTACAACATTAATACAGATGATTATAAATTATCTGGAAATTCATTTGAGAAACTGTTGATTGGTACAATAACCAGCTATGAACGTCTGAAAAGGCTAGGTACAAAAATGTAATAAGAATCCAACACTGCCACAAAGCAGTCCAGCTGTGGCCTAACACAAGCAGCGATATTAATGGGCTAGCTCCTAAGGTATAAATGATATGGCAACATCTCAGACTAGGGATGCCAATGATTAACTGATTATCGGTTATTTGCCGTTAATAATTTAACCGATTAAAAATGTATTAAGCGATAATGCAGAAGACGAAGGACGGGTGGTGTAACCGTCAGATGTTGTCTGTAGCATGCAGTTGCACCACTATGTAGAGCCTCTTACTTTTTAATGAGATTGAATTAAATTATGTGTGTTTGGTGACGCACAAACTATAAAACAACGGTGGCAGTAAATGGACGGATAAAGGCGGAGCGACCATATTGTTTCGCCCCGGGACATCCGTCCAGCTGAGCAGCTGTTTCCAGCAGTCGGGCTAACGTTAGCTACAGTGAACAACACATCACTCCATCATGTAGATCAGGTCTGCAGATTATTTTATATAAAACTAGTCAGACTGAAGTCCGTTGTGGGGAGATTGGGGTGGCATGTTTTACATTTATTCGATAACATTACAGGTTATTGAATGTTGAAGGTTACAGCAATTTTTATTACATGTTAATTAATTGTTAGATATGTCCAACACGTCTAGTCTGATCAAGTTAATGTCCTCTAATAAAGCTGGAAGTTGTGCAGCTGTTTGTTGCGTGTAACACTTCAGAAACACAACTTTAATACAGTTGTTGACTGGCGACAGATGGGAGCTCCGCAATTTTAAATGAAGTCATTATTTTGCGTTATTACCAGCTGCGACAACAACAACGCTAGTATTGTTTTCACCTTGTGAGTCTGTGTGTAAATCATTTTGGCAAAATGTGGTCCTGGAGACACCGACTGTAGCGGGAACTACCACAGAGGTGGTTTTGAGTACTTTGTGTGCGTCTGTGGACACATTTTGTCACCGCAATAGAGTCGCAACCGTCACGAAGCTTCCCAGGTGTGTAGTTGAGATCAAAATGAAGTCTGAAGATTGGTGAGGTCTGAGCAAGGGCAGCGAAGTAGGGGGAGAGGGAAGTGGGCCCCTACTTAACGCCCCTGTTTGTAAGTGAGAGATTGAAGTTGTTTTTCTGACTTTTTTGTAGGACAGAAGATGAGGTCTTGTCTGTGCTTTCAAGTGGTAAGTAAAAATGTAGGGCTGCAACTAACGATTAATTTCATTGTCGATTAATCTGTCGATTATTTTCTCGATTAGTCGATTAGTTGTTTGGTCTATATGTTTGGTTTCTAATGTCAGAAAATGGCGAAAAATGTCGATCGGTGTTTCCCAAAGCCCAAGATGACGTCCTCAAATGTCTTGTTTTGTCCACAACTCAAAGATATTCAGTTAACTGTCATAGAGGAGTAAAGAAACCAGAAAATATTCACATTTAAGAAGCTGGAATCAGAGAATTTAGACTTTTTTTCTTAAAAAATTACTCAAACCGATTAATCGAGTATCAAAATAGTTGATTAATTTAATAGTTGACAACTAATCGATTAATCAATTAATCGCTTCAGCTTTAGTCGTGTAATCGTGGTTAAAATAATTTTGTTTCTACTAATCAAATGAACAAGTCAATGCTACACTGTATGCACCAGATAATGTTATTGGATGGGATATGTACAGGGAGGATTGAGAGCAATGTGAGGTAAACTACCAGCCAGACTTCTCTCTTGACCGACATGATACTTTAAAGATGAACATACCAGTACATGAAGTGGTTTAATATAACTGTGAACACATTGGACAACTGTGGACAAATATAACAAATCTCTTTGTAGTGGTGAACAACTGTCTACATATGAGAGGGAATAACAGCTGCTGTCACCTGCTATCACACACGATCTACACTCACCATCTTGACAAACATTTATTGGTCTTTTTTCCAGACTCTGACGCGTCAAACACAGGTGTAGAATTTTTTTTTTTTTTACATGGCTTATTGGCACATCCAAGTGGAAGACAGTCATCATTAATGTCATTACGTACACCTGTGTTATTCCTGCTATAATTAGTCAGAAGGTCCACTGTGAAAAAGGCCTATTTAGAGCCGAAACCACCAGTATGTCTTCAAGTACACCTGCTGGTTTGTAAGCAGCACCTCCCTCACTTAGTTTTGACATTTTCACAGTTTGGTATTATATCTACAAATGTCAAAAAAATAAGTTATTGTGCCTTTCTCCTCAGCCTGCCCTCAAAAAGAACTTGTCAACAGCCGTGCACACTCTCAACAGTCAGCAAATGGAAGTATGGCTCCAAATATTTGCCTTGACGACTGAATCTAATTCTGGGGGTCTCTGCCAACTCCCTCTCCGAGCATCAACAACCACGCCGTGCCAGCCCCGCAATATCAGCAATTTGGCTAAATCCATAAGACTAGTTTTTAAGCCACGATAATCACATAGAAAAATAGCCTATGTCTGGATAACGCTCAAAAGTGATTCAAATCCACCGAGAACTGTCCTCATTCAATAGCAAGGCCAATTTAAACATGATACCCCTTTGATGCTGTTATAGCAAATATGTTAAAAGTCACTTTGTAGATATGGAACTGTTTTGAAAAGACCGACTATGGATTTGAGTTCAAAAACGAGAAATTATTGCAGCTAATAGCTTACTATTATGGTTTTTATTTTAGATCGACTTAAACAGGATCATCAAAACCGCGGGAGGTCCATACTTAAAAGGTTAATCGACTGAATACCTTTGCAATTAATCGTTATAATGTTTAGTCTATGAAATGTTAGAAAATAGTAAAAAAAATGTCCATCAGAGGTGCAAGGTGATGTCAAATGTCTTGTTTTGTCCAACCAACAGTCAAAGATATTCAATTTATAAATATATAAAACAGGGAAACGCAGCTAATCCTCACATTGGAGAGGACGTTTTTACTTGATAAATGACTTCAACAATCATCAAAATGATCATCAAAATGGTTGGATATTAGTTTTCTGTCCGTCCACTTAATTGTTTTGGCTCCACTATCATTAGTTTTAGGGCTGCAACTAGCGATTATTTTCATTGTGGATTAATCGATTAGTTGTTTGGTCTTTAAAATGTCAGAAAAATGGTGAAAAATGTTAATCAGTGTTTCCCAAAGCCAAAGATGACATCTTCAAATGCCTTGTTTTGTCTGACCAACAGCAAAAAACAATAAAAGATATTCAATTTATAAAGATATAAAACAGGGAAAAGCAGCTAATCCTTAATTTTCTGTCCATCAACTGATTCTTTTGGCTCCACTATCATTAGTTTTAGAGCTACAACTATCGATTATTTTCATTGTTGATTAATCTGTCGAATAATCGATTAGTTGTTTGGTCTATAAAATGTCGGAAAATGGTGAAAAATGACGGTTAGTGTTTCCCAAAGCCCAAGATGACGTCCTCAAATGTCTCAAAGATATTCAGTTTACTGTCATAGAGGAGTAAAGAAACCAGAAAATATTCACATTTAAGAAGCTGGAATCAGAGAATTTTTACTTTCTTTCCCTTAAAAATACTCAAACCGATTAATCGATTATTAAAATAGTTGGTAAATAATTTGAATCTTTGCAGCTCTAATTAGTTTTGTAGTAATATTGTGTGTATAAAATCCTTCCTCCTTCAACCTGGCTTTCCCCTGCACATATTTCAGTGGGTAACACAGCAAAATTAACACACAAGCCCTGAAATCCTGCCCTCCAAACAAATAAATCCTCTTGTTATCTTTCCACAGCAGTGGCAGCAGCCTCGCTCGCTGTGTCCTCCCGAGAGCTCTTCCTCTCCCCCTCCTGCGCATGCTGGCGTAGACCACAGCAGATTGACTCAGCCCGACAACAGCTGCCAGAACCCCGCAAGCCTCGTTCTCCAGACACTGATGGATTGTGGGAGGGGAGCCAGGGTGATTAGCCCCTGACATGGGAGAATTATTGCAATGTACCACCCGAAAAGAGATTGCACCTGAGTGTCAACGTAGGGCATTCACACACTACTTTGGGTCATGTTGTTAATGTCCGTTCGGCCTTTTGGGCTCGTCAACAACAAGTGGCAACATTGTGTGTGGGCGCTGATCAAACAAGTCACTGTCTAGAGTAAAAAATCAAAAATCGGGGGAATGAAAAAGTGACAGTGATTGCACCCTTTTCACAGGACACATTCTGTTATGTGATGTGTTTTAAAGAAAAGGACTGACAATCAAATATTCACTTTTGCCTCGCAGCAAAGTTTATTTTTAACCGCTTCACTTACCTTGAGCTCGACAGTGACATACGCTAACTAAGGTCCACTGGAGGGAGGCAAACGGTGCTTCTATTTGAGGAAATATTATTGCTGCTTGGAAAAACGAATTAGTCGAGAAATCCTCCTGCTTGACTAGCAGGCATGGCACGGCCACGGGGAGCTGCTGTTTGCTTACGGTGCCAAAAGTAAAACTAGTCCTGCCATCTCTCTCTTTTGCCAGCATTTTTCTGCTCTCACTGCTCCGAGCTGCCACATCTGTTCCAGTCAGAACTTCTATTCACGCCATTCATTTCTCTGGTGCCTAGCGCAATAATAGAAAAAAAAACAAAAACATCCTGCTGTTATTCAATAAACATACAGAACAAGCTGTCCTCGGTTAATGCAGCCGAACTCTTCCTGCCTCTTAAAGCAGATGTTCATTAGAGTAGAAGAGCTCGGGAACACTCAGCTATTCAAGGAGAGTTAAACCTCTGCACTTTGGACACTTTGACAGAAAGCAAGTCAGGAGTCAGCAGCTCCATTTGGTGATTCATCCAGACCCTCATTTCAAGGACATGGCGATTAATGCCCGAGACTCAATGTTCAACACCACAGCCAAAATCTCTCACTCTGGACTGTGAAAATCTAACTGACTAACACCACAAATCAGCCGCTGCAATAAGGAACTATACTCCATCCCTGATATTAGTGCAGTTTTGACTGTTAAAACAGCCTAGTAATTAGAGGTCGGCCGATTAATGGTAAATGGTAAATGGACTTGCATTTATATAGCGCTTTTCTAGTCTTCCAACCACCCAAAGCGCTTTACACTACACGTCAGCATTGACCCAGTCACACACACATTCATACACTGGTGGCAGAGGCTAAGCTGCCAACTTTGCCCATCAGGATCTAATCTAAATACTCATTCACACACCGATGGCTCAGCCTTTGGGAGCAATTTGGGTGTCTTGCTCAAGGACACATCGACATGTGACCCCGGACAGCCGGGGATCGAACCACCTATTGGTGGACAACCTGCCCTACCCTCTGAGCCACAGCCACCACCAGAACGACAATAGGCCGTTTTACATATCGTTATCGGCAGAACTGGGCTCCGATAGCAGCTGATGGCTGCACAGCCGCCACCAGTCATGCTGGGATGTACATCACTGATTTGCATGAAGTCTCCGTACACGTCATGAGGGCCAATTTGCTGAAAAACTCTGTGTGTATGTGATTAACTCCTGCTAAAAACAACTGTTAAAGACCCCATGAGACTTGCTCCAGTCATAAATGCAAAACAGACAACAACAGACAAACAACCTGTTTTCAGTTTATTTCTCCCCACAAAATCGATCGCCCGATTAAACTGCTATCGACTTTTTCATGCTCCAAACTATCATTATTATTGTTTCGGCCTTTAAAAATCCACTATCGGTCGACCTCTACTAGTAATAAACACAAAAAAAACACATTAGCGCTTACTTTTTACAAGCAACAATGAGAATTAGGTCAACTGTTAATCATCTAACTGACACTATACACTATCTATCAGTTGCCTTTTACAACAGATGGAAGAGGTGTGGACTTTTTTTTATCATATTTAGCTCAATAAACCTTTTTTCCCTACAGACATTTTTACATGTTTGACGTGTCATATGACGGAAAAAGATGTCACAGTCCCAGGGCATTGGTATTGTTTTGCATGCTGGTTCAGTGGCATGGGTTACTGGGACAATTCAATGGGCGCATCAATAATGTTATCAGTTACATCTCTGCTCTTCCGGCTATGAAAATTAAAAATATCTTCGGTGAGAAAGGTCTACTATAGTCAGGTGTAACTAGTAACAGTAATGATGTCTGCACTTCATTTAAACCTGCACTAACTGATCTTTTGACTTGTGGGCAGCGGACACAAATCTGCTGTTTAGTGCTGAGCAAGTAACGTACACTATACAGTGGGTTTGTAGAGCTTTTTTTGCTGAAAACAGCTACCTGCTGTGGCCGAAAACAACCATATGAGAGCGGTGAGAGTGAAGTGGATCAAAACACTAAAGTTCAGACTGAACTAGGGCTGCACAGTTAATCAAAAATTTTATCGAAGTCGCAATATGTCCTACTGCAATTTTCAAGTCGCAGGAAGCACAATATTTGTTTAGACGAAATGTGTGTCAAAATACCATTTTAAATCAAATATTGTGGTGCTGCAGAGATGTCCTGGCCTACACATAATATTCTACAGACTTAAGAAAACATCTCTGTCCTTTGTCGAAATAATCCATCAAAATTGTTCAGCCCTAGGCCAGACGGCTAAACAAGGACTATAAAACTCCCTTTAAAAGCTCTTTAAAGCCGAGGGGAGCTGCAGATAATTCTCTGTAACTTCATCACTATGAACGACCCCTTTCACATTGTCTTCACATTGTCATTTGATGCATTATTATAAAAATATCAATTATAGCTACTTTAAAAAATGTGTGCTTGTTTGTATTTCATCATCAGCAACCAAATGTGAGGTTTAATTTGCAAGAAACTGTCTTTCAAATTCTATCTAGCAGCTCAATAGGATTTCTTTTTTTTAAATTCCAATTATCAACATCTGTCACAGGCAAAATATTCAACTTTGATCAATCACTACTAATTATGCCACTAGAATGGCCTCTACACATGTTAACAATTCAGAAAAATTGGAGCATCCAAGTATTTAATGAGGGCAGCGCCTTGTCCCATAATGAAATGCTGATTTTGCCATTATTCTGCATTGTGGCATTTGTTGATTACTAGTGACCACAGGGAAAAAAAACAATCACTCACAGACAGCGTGGTAATCACGCCCCTATGAGAACAAGATCAATATCCTCATCCACAATGGGATACACAAAGTGCCTCATATAGTCCATATTAATGCATGTTGTGGTCCAATATAACCATAACAGAGGGGGAGATCAAATCATACGACAGGCCCCTTGATGGGTTTTTTATATATAGTGATGATCACAGATAAAATCCATTTGGCAATCATAGTTTTGGACATCAACATTTATTCTGACAGAGTTTGTGTTCGATCACATCCTGTTTAGTTCACCGTTTACAAACACTGAAATAGCATACTGCTGTTGTTTATATCTCAGCGCAGAAAATAAATATGAGAGAGAGAAGAATGCCTCCAAATAAAACCCCCCATCTGTAACCAACACGGATATGGTGAGAGGCAACTGACCTACAAAAAACTACAATCTACACCTCTGTCTGCCGCCCAGTCCTCAACACCTCACACAGACACTCAGAAATCTAATAATACATGACAAATCTATAGAATAATATAACCAAAAAATGATCAATATTATATTTGGAAGTGAGGAAACAACATGCAGTCTAGACAGTGAAATCTGACTCTATAACTTTGGCTGCCTCTAAGCTGTACATCAGGTGAATATTTTGTGCTTCACATTACCAATTCTCTGCAATCCCCTTTTTAGTTTCTCTACATCATCACATTCAGGAGGACACTGCATATGTTCGTGCTCAGCAACTTTGTTTTCCCACCAAGTTTCAGACAGTCAGCGGCCTAAATAACAACATATAATGAAACCTGACTCAGATATTCGATTCATTATTGAGTGATTTGACAAAAGCATCCTCCTGTCAGGTAAAAATGCACAAAGGCATGCTCTGATGATGCACACAGCCACAAATAATCTGACCACAAAGCTCTACGCCAACAACTCTACTATTAAGAGATCAACTTTGAGCTTAGAAATCGGAGTGAAACTGATGTACTGGTTACTGAAACATGTTTTAAAAGCAATGTCCCTGGCGGTAACCTCAGTGCTTCCACAAACATGCTAAGCCAATGCAACTCATGAGCTCACCATTTCTGATGACCGTTGTCAGAAAATGTGACCCCACTGTACCTGTATAATAAATGAAGCAAATATGTGACAGAAAATACACAAAACTAAATTGTGTTGGGTATTGGGTAATTGGGTGTCATGAAACTAGAAAATCTAAGGAATCCATTGGTACCAACCATGTCATACTAGCTTGTCGCAAAGGAGGCTAAATAACGCTCAAAACTTACGCTACATTTTGGCGATGAAAAACTGTCATGGCCATTTTCCAAGGGGTCTCTTGACCTCTGACCTCAAGATATATGAATGTAAATGGGTTCTATGGGTACCCACGAGTCTCCTCTTTACAGACATGCCCACTTTATGATAATCACATACAGTTTTGGGGCAAGTCATAGTCAAGTCAGCACACTGACACACTGACAGCTGTTGTTGCCTGTTGGGCTGCAGTTTGCCATGTTATGATTTGAACATATTTTTTATGCAGTACCTGTGAGGGTTTCTGGACAATATTTGTCATTGTTTTGTGTTGTTAATTGATTTACAATAATAAATATATACATACATTTGCATAAGGCAATCATATTTGCCCACTCCCATGTTGATAAGAGTATTAAATACTTGACAAATCTCCCTTTAAGGTGCATTTTGAAAAGATAAAAAAAATGTGCAATTAATCACGATTAACTATGGACAATCATGTGATTAATCGCGATTAGATATTTGAATCGATTGATAGTCCTAATAAAGGTATTTTAACATTTTTAATTTAAAGATATATTCACAAAACTCTAAAAGAAAATTAAAAGATGGGTACAGTTTGGGGTCACATTTTCTGATGACAGCCGTCAGAAAATGTGACCTTATGTGTTGCTGGCTCTCTGCGGTCACAGATTTCAGTGCAACACCGGCCTTAATAGAGGCTACTGGGATACATTTCCCAAACTAAAAGAGGCTGGCTCCTGTCATTCACCTCTGCTAAGCTCCTCATCAGTCTTTGGTTGATTAACACAATACAAATTACACAACATCTGCACTCAGTTTCCAGTTTATTAGGTAGGTGCAGTCTAATACAGTCCTGCAATAAATACTACCTTCATGTAGGTTGTAATGGTCAGATTTTGGGTGTTTCTAGTATTTTGTCTACCCTTATTTCTACAGTTGGGATGGCAACTGAGTGTAATTAAACAATTTAGTCAAAAAAGGACACAAAACATTTGGCAGGAACATATTCTTGTTTAATTTAGACTATATTATAGGGAATTAATACTTTATAATAGAGCAAAACATCCTCTATGACGAGCAGGTCACAATTATTACAGTTATCTTGCTCAATGGCAAAGGAAACATGACTCACAGAGCAAAAGGGTGAGAGACCCAACCCTTAACCCAAATCCAGCAAACAGAACTTTCATTTACAAATCCTTAATTTTATAATATGATCATCAATAATAATAGCAGTAATAACAGTTAATGTGTTAATACACTGTATAATCAATGAGTAGCAGAAACAATCGTCATCGGCTCATTAAAGCATGTGGACTTAACCAGAAGCTCATTATGGTTTCATAAATCACCATACATTATCATGCCAGTTATGTATGCTTGCACACTGAGCATTCGACTTTAAATTGCTAGTTTTTTTAATGGAGTTTGGCGTGACATTTTACATGTACTAAAAAGGCATGTTTTGGGGGTTTGTGGGTTTCACAATTAAAAGGGGGGTTCAAATAATAAAATGTGTTTATATATTAACATTTTAGTAAGTAATATAACGTTTAAGACTATTTACATTGGGGCAAAGCAGCCGTTTGGTTGACGTAGCAGAGATCAAAGCAAAACAGACACGACTTGCAACGACTCAACTGCTCTCAAAGTCTTTATACAAAACCACCAATCTTTTATATTTAGCGTTAACTAAACAGTTAGAAATCCCGCAGCTAAAACACAATAAAGACAAGTGAAAATTCGGCTATAGTATTAGCTTAATGTGGACAGAGGGAGGTTTGCTGGGGAGAGACACAAGGGGACATATGTCTCATCTGGCCAATTATCTTGAATCTTGAATGTCGACACTAAATTGCTAGTTTTTTGAATGGAGTCTGGCTTGACGTTTTTTTTTTTTTAAGAGTGGCATGTTTTAGGGGTTTGTGGGTTTCACAATGAAAGAGTGGCTTAAATAATAAGATGTGTTTATATACCCAACATTTTTAGTCCATCATATAACGTTATAGACTACTAACATCGCGGCAAAAGCAGCAGTTTGGTTGACGTAGTTGAGATCAAAGCAAAACAGACTCACGACTTGCAACTGCTTCAAAAAGTCTTTATAAAAACTACAAATCTTTTATATTTAACTCTAACTAAAACACTAGAAATCTCGCATCTAGAACACACTAAAGACAAGTGAAAATTCGGCTATAGTATTAGCTAGATATGGACAGAGGAGGGTTTGCTGTGGACAGACACAAGAGGACATATGTCTCATCTGGTTAATTAGCCTGCTAGCATCAACTACACACACAGAGACCACCGTTAGCTTCAGTTAGCTACTCACCTCCAGCAGAAGAAGAGTCCAGGATGTCTCTAATAAAACAAACTGAGTCTCAGCAGACTACATTGGTTTGTTAAACCGTTAAAATCCCCGTTACCGTTGGATTTGAACCGACTACTACTCGTCACCGGACCAGCCTGCGGTGTTGCAGCGTTTCAGCTTCACAGCTCCATTAAAAGCTGCATTGTTGGAGAGCAACGGCTGGACAAACAGCACCGACACAGCACAAAGCAAAGCATTCTGGGAAATGGTGTTCATTATACCGTGTCGTTCATGAAATATTGTGGCAATGCTCCACCTAGTGGTCAAAGTGGGTACTTTATCTGAATCAGAATCGTGTTTATTACCAGGTGTAAGAGGTATACACTAGGAATTTGCTTTGGTTTTGTTGGTGCAAGTAAGCAGTATAATAACAAAAGAATAGATAAAAACGTTAGAATAAAATAAGAATAAAAAAATTTAAATTCTACCAATATACAATAAACAATATAAGCCATTAACAAAAATAAACATGATATAAACAGATATTGCCAGTGTGCAAACACCAAATATAGTGACACCTGTTAAAAGGAAAATGGCCTTTTATGTGATATGTATTTTTATTTCAGAGACTGAGGGAAAGGTGGCAGAAGCAATGGGAGGAAGAGAGGAAAGGACAGTGGTTTTACAGAGTTCAAAGGAAAGTGGGAGAAATGAGGTGTGTGGGAAGGAACAGGAGAGATGAGACAATCATATCAAGACTTAGATTTGGACACACTGGACTAAACAGCACACCATTTAAAGGTCCCATATTATGCTCATTTTCAGGTTCATACTTGTATTTTGTGTTTCTACTAGAACATGTTTACATGCTGTAATGTTAAAAAAACAACTTTATTTTCCTCATACCGTCGGCCTGAATATGCCTGTATTTACCCTCTGTCTGAAACACTCCGTTTTAGCGCATTTTGACAGAATTGCAACAGAATTGTGTTGCTAGGCAACAGCTTGGGTCCATGAGTACTTCCTGTCAGCTGATGACATTCACATACACCACAACCAGGAATAAACTGGGACACATTTAGTATGTTTATGTTTAAAATTGTGTAAAGGATCTTAATATTGTATATTTGTGACATCACGAATGGGCAGAAATCCTATAACGGCTTGTTTCAAATGCAGAGTTTCTGAATACGGGCTGTGTGTATTTCCCTGTGGATTGAGTGTTTTGATACTTTCACAGTATTTATATAGGACTTAAGCCTGACATGAAAACATGAAAATCTCACTTTTTTATAATATGGGACCTTTAAAATAGGTAAACATGACACAGGTAAATGTAATTACTGTGGACAAGAAGAAACGGTGGAGCATGTCATATGAGAGATATGAGGAAGAAAGAAGGCATTGAGTCAAGGCCTCAAAGAGATTAAAGTACACTTTGACTTAATAGATATTCTACAAAAGAACTCACTAAAAGAGTGTTATAGAACATTATTTCAGTATCTTAGACAAATTAATATGATTGGAAAAATATGAGGTTGTTTGTTTTCTTTTTCTTTTTTCTTTTTTTTTGGGATATAGTAATTATTAGCCAGAATGATCCACACTCCATACCAGCTGGTGGCGGTAATGCACCAAATCGTTGTTTGCCAATAAACCTCAAAGAAGAAGAAGAAGAAGAAGAAGAAGAAGAATCTCCCTTCAGTCGCAGGGTGATGAGGTAGTTTCTGGAAAATGGAGAGAAAACACATGTCAGCTTTTGCCTTGTATCAAACGTTGTCAACAGACGTTTCTCCTCCTGCTAAGAAGTCTTCCCTGCAGGTAAATATCATTAAAGTAATTTAGTATAAAACTGGTTTAGTTTATTATTTCTGGTGCTGTTCTCTGTGATAAATGTAGAGCTGCTGCAGGAAGGCTGGTGCTGAAACCATGCACAGCTATTAAAGCATGTTATCTGCAGCTCATTTATCCACGCTAACTATGCATCTATCTTCACTTGTGAAATCATCTTGAACATATCACTACTCCCATATGCAAATATAGGTGGGTATGTTTAAATAGATTACAATGGAACACTATATATATATTTTTTTATTTTATTTTTTTATTGTGTTATAAAGTGATTACAAAACAAGTGAAGACATGTGCAGGGACATATATAAAAAAGACCAAAATATATTATACAGAGAAAGACAAATAACAAAGTACAAAAACAAAACAAAACAAAACAAAAACAATACAAGGGGATAAAAGCAGGTTGAAGAGAGAGTGTGTGTGTGTGTGTGTGTTTGGCATTGAATGAGGCTAGATGGTCATATATGACATATATCTATTCTTAAACACATACAGACATCCTTCCTTTTATGTATAGAGCATAGGGGGAACAAAAAAATTTATTTGTTTTGTTTTTATTCATCTTTTCTTTTCCTTACAGTTTATTTGTTGTATATTTTATAATTTATTTTTATATTATTTTTATACTGTAAGGTATTTTTTAGAACTGTAATGAAGCATCTGAACATGCAAATATTTTGAAACTTTTGAAATAAAATATTATTGAAAAAAAAATATATATATATCTTCACTTATGTCAACTTGTGTGGTGTTTTAGGTGGCAGAGAAGAAGAAGAAAAGGACGAAGGAGAATGGCGTCAGTAAGGTCAACACAGTTAAAGCTCAATTAAAGCCACAGAGGAAGAACATTCGAAAGAAGCTCCAGAAGTCTGCACAAAGAGAGGAGAATATGAAGGGAATTAAAGAAGTAAGTATGCCTTAAATCGGTGTGCTCCAGCGTGCTTCGGACCTGGCTCTCTGAAGTCTCTCCTGTTAAAAGATAGATGCTATTTTCACATCCATGAAATGTTCTTATCTGTTAATCTGAATGTTTGAAAACTTTGTTTTCTTAACCCTAAAGTATTAATAATAGTGTTTCTTTTGACCATACAGTTGAGTTATGGTTCATAGATATTCTTTATGCTTCTGACGCAGGACAAGGAGTGTGTAAATGGAGATGGTGAGGCTCTGGATGCTTTGCTGGCCGACCTGGCAAAAGTCAACAACAGCAGGGAGAGAGCGAGCAAACTGTTCCAGTGGCTCATCAGCCCCGTTCTCTCCAAGGCCTTCTTCAGGTACGGATGAGTGTGTTTACATCAGTGTTGTAGTCAAGACCACCACCTAAACCGAGACCAAGTCATGACCGAGACCGCGTCTGAAAGATCCACATTCCCATAAAAAAAATTAAAAAAAACACATGAAGATCCCTCTTCATTCACCTCTTTTATTGCCATATATACAGTATATGTGTGTATGTATAACTGTACCATAAGAAATGTCTCGATGAAATAATCAAAAGACTTTGCAGAGGTGAATTTTATGTGTTGATGATTTTCCTTTGTTTTCTATGAGCAATCACAGTAATGATGTTAACAAATAAATCAGACAATAAACGGGCAATTTAGTGAAAAGTTAAAAAGTGTTTTACAACAAAATAGAAACTTTGCAAAATATTACACCCTGTACTAGGTGTCATCTTTTTCTTGGAGCATTCACCGGCTAACATTTTTCCTCTCTCCGAAGGGAAACGTGGGAAAAGAAGCCCATTCTTGTTCAACGCAAGAATCCAAATTACTACAAGGGACTGTTCTCCACAGCAGAGTTTGATCGCATATTAAGACAGGTAAGGATCTGAAACATCACTTCATCCATACCTACTTTATCTATAATTTCCCCCATCTGTTTTGGAAATCATTGGTTATGTTATCATCGAGATGGATCTTTTACACACTACAAAATTATATAATGTGGGAATGTTTTTCCTTTTTGGAAACATGTGATCAAAAGTCTGGTTGCATAATAGACAACACAAAAGTTGTTTTGTGTTTATGAGGAGACCGGTCTCTACTGCCAAAAGTTGGATAAGCATTGGCAACTTTATGAGGATTGTTCTCCGCCACCGCAACACTGTCTTGTGTTGCATTCTGCTCTTTGATAGATAATGAAGATCTGTAACTGAACAGCTTGTCTGCGTTGTTTAATTTAAGGAGGACGTTCAGTATGGAGTCAACCTGGATGTCACGAGCTACACTAACGGAAAGAGGGAGACGCACAATCCTCCGGGCAGAGCTCTGCCGTTCACTGTGTGGGACTTCTATGGGGTAAAGTCTCAGGATGATTTGTATACAGTATGTGATTATTTCCAATGCAACATTACTGTAATTCTGCATTTTTTACATTCCTTATAATTGGTCCCTTTGCAGCATGTTAGCTGCACCAGCTGTCTGTATTCATTAAATTTTCTTTTCACTTTGAAATTTTCTTTCATTAAAAAGCAGTTAGATGTGTGTTCATTTTAATATTTTCTGTGCTGCAAGCTAGAAGTCATTTTAAGTGCATTAAAAGTATCGGTGCACCATCTGCACGCTGCACTCATCGCAGATTAGTAATCATCACGGTGTCTCCCGTTTCCCAGAGTGGCTGCTCCCTCCGCATGCTGAATCCTCAGGCTTTCTCCTCCACAGTGTGGAATGTGCTGTCCATCCTCCAAGAGCAGTTTGGCAGCATGGCAGGAGCCAACGTGTAAGTATGTGGGACAGTGATTGTCCTGGAAACCATGTCGGATGCTATCGGTTACTGTTAAATGTGTGTTTTTTTGGTCCTTTTAAACCAGATACTTGACACCACCTGGAACACAAGGCTTCGCTCCACATTATGACGACATCGAGGCGTTTGTGGTTCAGCTGGAGGGGAAGAAACACTGGAGAGTGTACAGCCCGAGGTGAGATACAGACAGGGAGCCTTTTTAAAGTGACAGCGTCAAGTCTTTGCTACATTAACAATGCAGAAACTAGTAGATCAGCTCAACATTTTGAGATAGAACACCAAGTCATGTGCACTAATACTTTGGAATAGGTAGCTGATCCAGTTTTTATGCTCTACATTTAACATATGTGGCTCATGATACACTAAATGTTTTCCTTGTAGTTTGATATCAAGTTAGCAAGTGAGAGATTGATGCCAAGAAACACACTTTGAAGTTGTTTTTCTGACTTTTTTTTGTAGGACAGATGAGGAGGTCTTGCCTGTGCTTTCAAGTGGTGAGTAAAAAAAAAATGTATATTTTATTGTATATATTTTTTTCCCTTCAACAGGCGTAGACTCAGTGTGCTTCAAAATAAAAAATGAAAACAAGCAAATATCAAACATGACAAAAACATATAAAATAATAACATAAGATAAGAAGGCAATACAATAAAAAAGGGAATGATACAAATAATAATACTGATTCTAAAATAAACCACACACTAAACACAACTAAAGGCTTGTGAAAACGGATATGTTTCCAGTCTGCTTTTAAAAGAAGACACCGTTGTTGCAGACTTTAGTTCATGTGGTAGAGAATTCCAGAGGACCATAATGACAGAAAGCACCATGAGCTGATTTAGAATTTATTCTAGGTATAGTACACAGAGAAGGAGAAAGATAGCTCATTGCACAAAGGTGTAAGAATTTCTAATACTGCGTTTCCTCTTCAGGAAACTTCGATCAGGCCGACATCGGGAAGCCGATCCTGGAGGTGGTGCTAGAAGCCGGCGATCTCCTTTACTTCCCCCGAGGATTCATCCACCAGGGCGACTGCCTCCCAGACACTCACTCCCTCCACATCACCATCTCCTCTTACCAGAAGAACAGCTGGGGGGATCTGCTCCACAAGGTGATACTCATTTATTGATGAAGTATTACATGTATAATGTAATAACCAATAGCATTTTTCTCTATGGTACTTATGTGGTTTAACTGACACTCTATGAAGGCTTTTACAGTACGTTCTTTTTTTGAGCCGTCGCAACACACAAGGTTTAACAATCCAGGGAAATAAAATCGGAGAAAGATGGTTCTAATAATTTCTAGTGTGCAATATTTCAGAATTGATTCTGGATAAAAGTAGTGGAATGGTTCAACAATACAGTTAATCACTTTAACCAGGTTATATTTTTATATTTATTGAAGGTCTTTCCACTTTTGAACTGCTCTTTTTCCAGGTGGTTCCAGCAGCGCTGGAAATAGCGATGGAGGAGGATGTGGAGTTCAGACAGGGTTTACCTCTGGATTACCTGACATACATGGGAGTACAGAACTCTGACGAGGTAGTTCATCACTTATTTAGTATTTATTTGTCACTTCCTGTCAACATCACCATCATCCTTGGCTTTTCACTAATGACCCAAGTCCCCCTCATGAATGTGTGTGTGTAGGACGACCCACGCAGGACAAAATTCTTCTCACGAATTGAGAGTCTGATGAAGAAGCTGACAACGTACGCCCCGGTCGACGCTGCCGTGGATCAGAAAGCCAGAAGCTTCCTCCATGACTGCCTTCCTCCCATGCTCACACCAGGTATAAGATGGATGCAACAGTTCAGGGAGTTAACTCACTTAAGAAATTTCTACTATTACATTAAAGTTTTTTAAATTGAACAGTACAGCCTGAGATACATAATGCTTCTGTTTTTAATTATTTCATGCTATCTCCCACAGAGGAGCTGGCCAGCAGTGTCCAAGGAGCGTCTGCCAGGTGGGAACGTGGGCAAGTCATGGACGCAGGGGCACAAATAACCACCCAGACCCGAGTCCGAGTTCTCCGTGCCGGATGTGCCCGGTAATCCAACTTTTTATTTGCATTTCACAGCAGATCAACACCTGATTCAATGATACATTAAAACAGAAATTAAATAACTTGTCTGTCTCCCCAGGTTATGCAGTGATGGAGAAGCTGTTCATCTTTACTACACAACAGAAAACTCCAGAGTTTACCACAAAGAGGAGCTCAAAAGTTTCGAAATAAAAGTAGAGGTAGATTGGAAGATCTTTCTGTGTAAAACTCTTGTTCTGTACCTGCTGTCTTAATGGTGTTGTCACTAACGTTATAATAGTTTTGAATTTTCAGTTTTTATTTTATTTTAGTTTTGACTTTTTGATTGCATTTTAGTTTTAGCGTGCGTTTTCTAGTTTTAGTTTAGTTTCAGTTTTTCAGAAAGGTTTAGTTTTTATATATTTAGTTTTACGATATGTTTAGGTTGTTTTTATTAGGGCCAGCTATAATGTCTCAGAAGTATGTAGCTACATACACATACAAAATATGGTTGGGGCCGCGTAGGAATGGCCATAATGTTTAATCTTCTGCTACTTTAGTGAAGCAATTGCGGCAAAGCGCCGTCTCCTGGAAGGTCAAGTCTGTTCAATTTCTGTGGTTCAACGTCACGGGAGTTGACGGAAATTCTCCTTTTTTTCGACAGTGGTATATTATAGCCTTAAAACTTAAATTAATTTAAGATCATTTTTATCTGTTTTTTAACCAGGCAATATCGTTTCAGTTAAGTTTTTCTGAAAGGATACTGTTTTTATTTAGTTTTAGTTTACTAAAAATATTTTCCACAGCTTATTTTCGTTATAGTTTACTATAATAACCCAGCTTGTCACCACCTAATTTTTTTTCTTTCAGCACACAGATGCCGTTGAGTTTCTGATCCATTCGTATCCCAAATTTGTGACAGTAGGAAGTTTGCCTTGTGGTTCTGCAGAAGAGAAGGTATGTTGTTTTAAGTGATGCTACTGTACGTTCAGGCATTGTTTCTGTTCTGTGTACGGTCGTGTTTTGGAGGAAGGGGTCTTGCATTTGACAATTTATTACTTTAGTTAATAGGCCTGTCGTTCTCACCCCATTCTTAAACGTCCATGGACTTATTGAAACATCCCATTTTACATAGATATTTATTGTAAATGATTAATATTTGAGCCTCTGTTTTTGTGAAATTAGTTGTCCCTCATATGGTTTTTCATTTTCTCCCCAGATCACTTTGGCTGAGCTGCTTTTTGAGAGGGGGATCATCCACACTTCAGAACCTCTGTAGTGGCCACAGATTCTTCTTTGTTTTCAGTCATGCTGACTGCATGAATAGATTTGCTTCTCTACAATACCATGCAAAACCATTTCTTGCCCCAAGTAGTCTTCATTAGCTCTACTGGAATGGTCACGCTGAACAACCCTTCTATGAATCTGCTCTCTGTTCTGCATCAAATAAACCAGTTTTTAAAAAAGAATGAATAATGTGTTATGCAACCAAAATCACCAACAAGTACCAAATGATTTTGATGAGAAAGGGCATGTTTATTATCGGTTGATACAACTAAAATACAGAGATACAGAAGTCTTCTTAAACATTCTCATCAGTCATTCACACCACAGATGACAGGACACGTTCCAGGTAGGGGCAGTCTACTTCCAGGTCACCTCCTCGCCAGGCTTCAGCTCCCTAAAGACAACAGAAGACAGAAAGTTGCATAAGCTTACACCCAGAGCAACATTGCTGTTAGATGACCTGCTTTATGTAGGGCAAGTTTTGAAATGCTTACCATCACAATCAAACATAAAAATAGTGTATGGTATCTCACATTTTGTGTTGAACATGCATTGAAAAATGGTCGTGGTAGACACAAAACTAGAGGCTTTTGGGTGCCAAACCATAAATATGTTGTTACTGTATATTGGATATAGCTGTTGTGTTTTGTTTGAAATTAATTTCATGGTTTATCTTTATCACTGAGCATTCTGCTGACGTGTATGCACAGTAATTAGTTCAAACTGGGGGTAAGTGTGTATGCAGCAGTAGCAAGAATCATCATCACACAACTTTGAAATAAATATCACCTGATCCAGTGACAACCTGTTTTACTTTTTAAACATATTAAGGTGGGAAATTGCTTTTTATTCTTACCTGCTGAACAAAACACTTTTGTTCCTGAAAGCTGTCAGCTTCTGGTCCTGTTGCTTGTCAAGGTACCATCCGATCACAAAGCCCATGGGCGCCAGTATGTTCACCCAATGCTCACGGGCAAGTCCTATGAAGTTGACCATGGTTCCTACAGAAATAAGCAGAAGACATATTATAATTTAAATTCTGTGGCACAGATTTTATACTCATCTAAAACAGGTAGCTTGCATTTGAGGTTCGATAGAGGGACTGATGCTTTCTTGAAACTGACAGAATCATTCCAGTTAATCTAAAAACTGCCATTACACGTCATGACATTGCTGTAGCTTCTCTGCAGTGCAGATCAGCCCATTGTAACAAACGAGTGCAAGATGTACATAGTATGGAAGGAATACTGCATACATTGAGGTACCCACATGACACAAGGCTACTTACTATAATAAATTGTACTACTATATTTGCTGAAAAGTCATATCTGGTAGATTGCTCTGCCAGCCACTAAATGAAGATCAATGCATTTTGAAAGGACTTTGTCTGGAGACACTGAAATCAGAAAATGACTATAATTCTTTGCAAAAAGTGGTATACTGGATCTGCTATGCTAAAATGCTTAACCCCATCACATCTGCATCTACATCTGTGGACCTACACAGGAGAGACAGGACTACTATCTTTCTCCATGTCCATCTTTATTTGCAGGACCTCCACAAAACTAGTGTGACACTAAACAAAACAGCAATGATGTAGCACATTTACACACACAGCAACAATACATTTAGAAACACACTGTTGTTAGTTTTACTGTGTAATATTGAACTTTTGTATTAACTATACTGCTAATGTTTGTCAGGCAAGCTCTGAGCTAATTGGTGTTAGGTGAGAGTAATCTCTAAACCTTATTAATTAATGACAGCTACCTCATATATGGTTTAAAGTAATCCTTGTTGTAGCTTTCATACTTCAACACCAACTGCACCACAGCCACTAGCTAGCTAATCCTTTAGCATGAGCAATATGTGGCAGGTTTTCGTTGAGAATGGTTTCTCAATTAATATGATTACTTTGTGTTTAACAAGGTTAACATTTTAGATTATAATGACTCCAATATTAAAGAGACACGATGCTGTAATAAGTGAAATATTACCTTCTGTTTACACCAAGCTGTAGCCTTTAGCCTTTAGCTCTTCACTCAGCAAGCAGAGGACATTGGACTCTACCAACTGCGCAAATGCGACAGTGTTATTTCAACAATTTAAAAAAAAAATATTACCGTAATAGCGCTTATTCTTTGTTATGATATCAGTCGCAACTTATGAATAAGAAATAATAACGCACATTAATTAAAATATAGTCAGATAAAAGCATTCGGCGTTTTTTGTCATAATAACATATTTTTAATAACACCTCCATACTTGGTACGCTCCTCTGCCCTTTCACACTAGTGATGGGAATTCCGGCTCTTTTTAGTGAGCCAGATCATTTGGCTCAGCTCACCAAAGAAGAGCCGGCTCTTTCGGCTCCCAAACGGCTCTTCGTTTTTACTTCACTTCTGCCTTTTATAATTCAGCCAAATTTAGCTTTAGCTGTTTTGACCTATGATTAGTATGTGTGCACAGATATCACTTAAATTATTCAATATAATTATACTAAACCTTATAATTTCCAGAATACCATAATTTTACATGCTGCTACACGCATGCACGCACACTACACACTGCAGAAGACCTCGTAGCTCTGAGAATATCTAGTAAATGTACAGTGGATGTTTGTGCAGAAATAAATGCTGCAGCTCCTCCAGACCATCAGAGGTTTTCCGTGTCTTGTGACGTGACGGAGCTCCGCAGCGAGAAACGTTATCATCTCCGACCGGGTGCCGGTGTCTCCCTTCGACCGCAGTCGGGAGGCTGAAGCAGGAAAAGCCAACACCAGGATCAGCAGTGATTCATGGAGAGACCTTCGTCTGGTCAGCTAACATTACTGCCAAGCAGGTGAAATATAGTGATATTGTGGTTTTAGCTGACGTGTGTCGCCTCGCTGTTTTGAGCGATGCTCGTTCATGTCTATGTAGAGCGAGCAAGCGCGAGCCCGACGCTGACTTTCGTTGACTTAACGGCCACAGGTGTA
>CAKALU010069395.1:0-20773 GCA_916700995.1 Hozukius guyotensis | reverse complement strand
AGTGAGTAGGGTAGCGAGAACACGACCAAAGCAACCAGAACCAGCCCAGAAGCAAATGACTCTGAAAATATTGCGATATACACTCACCGGCCACTTTATTAGGCACACCTGTTCAATTGCTTGTTAACACAAATAGCTAATCAGCCAATCACATGGCAGCAACTCAATGCATTTAGGCATCTAGATGTGGTGAAGACGACTTGCTGAAGTTCAAACCGAGCATCAGAATGGGGAAGAAAGGGGATTTAAGTGACTTTGAACGTGGCTTGGTTGTTGGTGCCAGACGGGCTGGTCTGAGTATTTCAAAAACTGCTGATCTACTGGGATTTTCACGCACAACCATCTCTAGGGTTTACAGAGAATGGTCCGAACAAGAGAAAATATCCAGTGAGCGGCAGTTGTGTGGACGAAAATGCCTTGTTGATGTCAGAGGTCAGAGGAGAATGGGCAGAGTGGTTCGAGATGATAGAAAGGCAACAGTAACTCAAATAACCACTCGTTACAACCAAGGTATGCAGAATAGCATCTCTGAACGCACAACACGTCGAACCTTGAAGCAGATGGGCTACAGCAGCAGAAGTCCACCCGGTACTAGCAGGGTGTACCTAATAAAGTGGCTGGTGTGTATATCGTGTATCGTGATATTTTTAGGCAATATCGCAATATTATTTTTAGGCCATATCGCCCAGCCCTATTACACACTATAAAATAAGATAGCAGTGCTTAACACACATTAAACACAGAGAGAAACAAACACAGCCGAGGTGTGAGTAGGATATAAAACCCCCAGTGGCATATGAAAACATCTCATCTCAGAAGAAACGCACAAAAAAAAGAATCACAGTCAGGACTTTAACAACTGAAGGAGAAGTAGGAGTGAGCCAGGATACCAACAACAAAACGCATAATTGTCAAGAACCTAAAATAGACGCAACCCAGAAAATGAGATCAAAGAGAAATGAGACTTTTAAAGGACTGTGTGTGCTGTTTAAATGGGAAAACTTGAAGTGGATCGCTTCATTAGACATTTAAATCCCGAGTCTGTGAACGTCTGTGGGAATGATTTGGAAGCGTATTTATTTCAGTGGTCAGCATCAGTGTGCTCGTACATCTCTGTTTTAAAGATGAAACCATGTTGTACAGAGTGTTAATGAATGGACCCGTATGACCTGTGCATCTTTTGTACTCTTTGTCCAGACGGAGGCCGGACGCATCGGCCTGGAAGGCTGCCTGTGTGACGACTACTATAAGATCCGGGAGCTGCTGTATCAGCAGTACGCCGTCGTATAGCAGCAGCAGCAGCAGCAGCAGCAGGAGGAAGAGGAGGAAGAGGAGGAGGAGGAGGACACGCTGCAGAAGAGCATACCACGGCAATACAGAGACAATCCTTTACAAGGACTTTACCCAGAGGAGAAGAGTGCACAACACTCTCCTTCATCGGCGGCTACAGCTGTTTCACTGCGAATCCTGTTGTACATTTCCCCCTTTTATAATTTTGTTTTCCAGATAGTGTTTTTTGTAATTGTTAGTTTACCTCAGCAAAACGAGAAGCAGTTGCTTTCCCCCCGGACTGACCTCTCTGTGTGTGAACAGACTCCCTCTGTACAGTAACATCCTGATGCACTGGATGGACTTAAAGGATGTGTTTCCCCTCTGATTCTGTCATTAAAAACAGTCTTTTTTTTTCAAATATGGTTCACTTTTAAAGGTTCATCCACAGTTAGGGCCGAGTATTAAAACCTCAATACTCTTTGAGTAAAATATGACCGAAGCATCAGGTATCAAAAATCGTATTCCTGGCTCTATATTATTAAACACCGCCTAAAACGTGTCTTATTCAGCGTTCGGTTGCACTTAGCTTCACTCTCTCGTGTCACGTCTGGTTGCAAAAATACCAAGATGACGACGGCCAAAAATGGCTTCAAAACAGCAGTCCACAAACCAATGGGTGACGTCACTGTGACTACGTCTTATATACAGTCTGTGCTCAAGACCAAACTGAGCTAATCCTTATGACATCATCAGAGTAATTTTCTTCAAATTGACAAATTTCCTCCAGAGCCACAGGAGACAACTGAGGCTAAATAGTCCTCATGACAAGCAAACCAATCTTCATGTGTAAAATTGGCGCATTTTGCTGAATGAAAAGTGAATATTCCCAAAAGTTAAGGTATTGAACAGTACAAATGTTGGTGCTGAAACTGTACCAAAATGATACCCAGCTAGATATCCATATTAGATGGGATTTTCGCATGTGCTTTTTTGTATTATCACCACACAACATTTACTGCCTATTAGGTGAACTAGTTACTGCAGTAACACCAGATGGAGACATTTTGCAGCTGCATCTAACCGGCCTCTGAATGCCCATATCAAATGTGCCCATGCAGCAGGACCATCTGTAATACAGTGGTGAGATGACATTGTCCCAGAAGTGATAACTGGGATTGAATATGATTCAGCCTGCTACGTATAGTGAGCCAGGATTACTGCTCTTCTCTTCGCAGCATGTCTCTTGCTGCAAAAAAAAAACCCTGTTTACCTCCCTGTGACAGGGTAAAAACTAATGAAACGGTTCAGCAGTTTGTTTTCTTATCTTTTTCGGGCACACATGGATATATATATATATATATACAGCCTCACCTCCGCTGTGCTCCAGTGAGGTCTAACCGGTGTATTAGAAAGTTGGGGGTGATAAGAGGGGATGTCGAGGATGGAGGGATGGAGGGGGGGAAGGCAGGGTGTCATTGCCGGGGAGATGTATTCGCCGCAGCTCGTGGTGGCACATCGAGTCGGCTGATTACGTTTGCAGCCTTGTGTGAATCCCCGGGGTAGATCTTTAACACAGGCAGCTGTGGAATGCCACTTTTATGGATATACCACAACACCCTCCTCCTCCTCCTCCTCCCTGCTCCCTGCCTCCCCACAACTCCTCTTCATCATCCAGAATGCATCATAGTGGTGGAGACTCCTCCTACGCTGTTAAGCAATCACAGGGGGGGCACACACACACACAAGCAGTGTGTGGAGGGGGGGGGGGATCATGCACACGGCTGGAGGAGTTAGACTTGAGCACGGATGGCTGGCTGACGTGCAGGCCTGTTTTTTTACACAGTTGCATAACATACAGTTTTGCACTTTAGAAACATTAAAATTTAAATGCTCTTTTTTAATCCGTGGCTCACACACAAAACTTTCATGTTCAGAAACGCACCAATGGTGCCTTTTATTTATTTCTTTCCCCCCCCACCTCCCCCTCCCTCTCTGAACCTCAGTAACCTGTGACAGACAGCAGCTGAGTAGAGGGTTAGAGATGAGGAGGAGAGAGAGAGAGGAGCTCTTCTGTGCCACAGAGCATGCCAGCCCTGCCCAGTCACTGCTTTTCATTTTGATAATTGACCGGCAACGCCAGAAATGTCCATCAGCTAATCCTCTTAGCTTTCATAATGCTGACTCTGTCACAGAAGCCCCTGTTTTAATGTAACGAGCAGCTAAGCCCAGAGCACAGACTCTCTCTCTGGGGCGCTGAGGCCCGCTCTGCCCCCTGGAGGCCGGCGAGAGATCTGCTCTCAACTCAACAAGTGCCCTGCCGATCTGTCAGACTTCGTCAAATCCAGAAAACCCTGGCTCCAGGCGCCGACCACCCCTGTACTCCCTGGCACCAAGCTGTACTCAAATAAAAAAAAAGACCATCTTGGTCTTCCACATCCATTCATCTGCGTGGATTGGAGGATGAATGAATTTAATCCCTTTTGAATTCACTAAGCAGACCACTTAATGCCAATGACATCAATGTAATAATGTGAAAAGGGGACGAATTTCTATGAAACCTCGCAATATTCAAACATAGCATAAGGCACGAAAATCCCATGATACCCTGCTCTAAAAATGGAACTTGTCACTCTGCCCAAATGGACATCACGTTGAAAGCTTTATTACGGTTGTTTTACGAGCTGAAGCGCAGGTTGTGAATGAATACAAAGCAGTTCTTTTGACAGGATGACAGTTGCTAGATGTTTAGAGCCGTGCCTCCACAGTTTTGTAAAACGTTATACCATTATCATGCTTTTATCTCAAAATGGAAAATAATTAAAGGGACTATTTGTGAGAATCAGAATTGCTTGTTAACAGCGACACCTGTGGCCGTTAAGTCAACGAAAGTCAGCGTCGGGCTCACCCTTGCTCGCTCTAAATAGACATGAACTAGCATCTCTCAAAACAGTGATGTGCTTCAGCCTCCCGACCGCGGTTAGAGGGAGACACCGGCACCTGGTCGGAGACGATAACGTTACTCGCTGCGGAGCCCCGTCACTTCACAAGACACGGGAAACCTCTGTTGGTCTGGAGGAGCTGCAGCAGTTATTTCTGCTCAAACGTCCACTGCACATTCACTAGATATTCTCAGAGCTACTAACTCTTCTGCAGTGTGGAGTGTGCGTGCATGCACGTGAGGTGGAGCGATCTGAGTGAAGGCAAGCAGGCGGAGGAGCAGAGTACAGCAGAGACTCCGGCCCTGGAGACCAAAGCTACGGTCTCCCCCGCGTCCTCCGACCGCGGCCAACACTGTTTTGCAAGACGGGCTTCACTAGATATAACTTTGCTGTTTTGGTGCTTCCGTGTAGTTTGTGTTGGAGTCTCGTCTGAACAGCGTAGCCACACATGCGAGCGCGCATGGGACACCAACCTGGGTGATTAATACGTGTAAGAAGTTACAAACAGTACCTTTAATTGAAATATTTTGGTCGCCTAGAAATATCTTTCGGTTGTACTTAGCTCCACCCTCTCGTGTCACTTCTGGTTGCAAATAACCAAGATGGCGACGGCCAAAATGCCATACTCGAGGCTTCAAACGTCACTTACACGTTACTTATAGGGACACATACAGCAGTCTCCTGGTTAAAAGTCTTGAGATTGTTTGACCCATCCACCCCTCCTGTCCGCCCTTAGCTGGACTCTCACGCTATGTACTACGTCAATCGCTCCGACCGTCGAATAAAGGTGTGAGTAGATTTACATTAGAGTTAGTTGAAAGTCCGGTTCGTCACATATAGTTGCTAAAAGGCGCCTCTGTGTGCCGGTATCCGATGCCGGGTTGGTTTTACGTATTAGAACGTGTTGCTTTAAAGTTTCGTTTTCACTTTTACAACATAGTAGGTGTAGTAGGCCCCTACTGACCCACATCTATGAGGCTTATGATGACTGATAATGCAGATTTAATGAGCTGACGAATCGGATGCAGCGGTTGCAAAGCCACCATCATTGGCAGTTGCATCCAAATATAATGTCACTGGCGAGTACTTCTCTTAAAATCTGTTTATGTGGAGTTGCCCTGTAAACAATATTTAGAAGCTAAAAGTAGTTTATAGAAGGTTTTTGTATACTATTCGTTCCCTTTCCTGTTATCAGTCTGTTCATTTTCTTTCCCACTCCACACATCTTAATTCCCCTCTAGGCCCTCGCTTGCCTTTTCCTCCATCTCTTCCCTAATTCCTGCCTCTGCGGGTAATCCCCATGTGCCAGCATCTTCCCGTGGTAATGGTCCTTCAGTAAAGAGAACCACCCTCTCTTTAAGACACACATAAAAAGGCTGTGTTGAGCAGAAATCCTGAATTACACCATTACGGAGGTGATCCTCTTATGCAACCTGCTCTTCACACCCGTCCACAAAGCGGGGATGCTCACGAGCACAAATCCACGAAAGGCACTTGCTGCCAGATTATCCACAGTCCACAATACTGCAGCTGCCATGTCTCCTTTTTGATGAAACAATGCGTTTTCTTGGGGCGCATTCACGGCTGGGACTCATCCCGGCCGGCTCTCTGGCAGAGACGTTTGGATGACTTAACGATCATGTGTATGTGACTGGATATTTAGGACAGATCACATGAGATTGTTTTGCTTGGCTTGTGTGCAAACAGCGCATTCTTCTCCCGGAGCAAAACAAACCTGACCAGTTGGCTGTCCGTAACTTGAGGCGATGCATGGGCAGTAGGTTCAGGAGACACGTTTTTGGATGAGGGCAGTGTCGGCCTCTTAGCAAACTGCATTCAGGCTGACATGTGGTTCCAGCCAGTCAGCAGAATGCACCCCGGCCGGCCGGCTCTTTCTGCTCAGCACATCAGAGGGAGCCGGCCTTATCTGATGTGACATGGCTGACACCACCTTGAGAGCTACGAAGAGACCCTGCCGATGATTAATTCAAGCTCGCGATGAGGATTCGCTCCCTGTGTTTACCCCTGCAGACGTCTCTCCTAAACTCAGCATGACTCCCTGTCATGACACGGGCCCGTGTGATAAGGCTGAATCATCTGCGGTGAATGTTGTCGATGTGAGAACGAGCGGAGGCCAGGCCGAGGAGTGTGAATCCAGAGAAGTGACTCAGCACTACAACTGTTTATCTTCGTGCAGTTCAGTTTTACGCGAGGCCTGCAGACCTCGGTCAAACAGGACGTCCAAATTATTCTGCTTGCTTTAACTTGCAGCGCAACATAAGTGAGCTGCACCCGACAATCATATCATAGTGTCCTATCACTGGAAAGTTTCATTCACTTTCTCTTTTGACGCAAATTCTAGCCATCTCATGCTGATAAGCTGTAGACATGAGACTTGAGTCAGATTTAGGTCACAAAACAGTGACTTAAAGAGGACATATCATGCTCATTTTCAGGCTCATACTTGTATTTTGGGTTTCTACTAGAACATGTTTACATGTTTTAATGTTCAAAAAACACATTATTTTTCTCATACTTTCTGTCTGAATATACCTGTATTCACCCTCTATCTGAAACGCTCCGTTTTAGCGCCTGTCTCTTTAAGAACCCCTCCTGAAAAAGCCCAGTCTGCTCTGTTTGGCTTTGCACAAGCACTGAAAAAGTTGTGTTTTTCACAATATGTCCCCTTTAAAGCTCGACTTGGGTCTGACTGGTGTGAGAGTTGACTTACTTGAGACGTGACCGCCTAAAGACTTAACATGACTTGAGACATGAGAGCAAAAACATTAAAGTTCTCAAGTTTTTACCTGGTAAAATCTGAGACAATAAAAGAAACAGAAAAGACGGCCTGAATATGTAATTATTAGGCTTATATGCATTGAAAGTTGCTGTTAACACGAGAGCGTGGAAGTTCAATATTGACCTTGGGAACAAGAGCGTATGTGTGATAAAATAATATCAACTTAAAGATCCAACTATTAGCTTTGTTTGGAACCACATCGCACAGTCTTCATCAGCAAATGCCGAACCTAGACAATCGCTTTGATCTTCCCCTCCCATATACGACCACGGCTGCAATCAGGGCCATATTAACCCTTGAGGAGTGCTTTTAGTGCTGCACTACTGTATTACCAAACACATTTGCAATCATTCAAACTACCACAGACATCACATGGTGACCCCGGAGCCTTCAGACCCCCTGAGTTTAGGCCCCAGTGATGGCTGTTAATCCAGCCTTTGTTCTACCCTTCGGTCACTTGATGAAACCTGAGTCAGCTCCATTCACTGATGACGGCCATGAGATGAAGCATAAAAGGACCATTGAGTTGAGATTACCTTGCCAAACATGCTAATAACACAACTCTGAAGGGAACATGATCGAATGCTGCATCACTTTAATGGTAATTATTCACATGAGAGACTTGTGACTTTTGACTCAAGACTTGTTACTTAAAGGACCAGTGTGTAACATTTAGGGGGATCTATTGAAAGAAATGGAATATGATATTAATAAGTGTGTTTTCATTAGTGTATAATCACCTGAAAATGGAGCGGGTTCCCTCTCCACGGAGTCCGCCATGTTGCACCGCCATGTTTCTACAGTAGCCCAACAACACTAACGAACAACACTATTAACTTTTCCTGCTTGGTCGATAACGTTACTCGCTCCCGTCGCCGCCTCTCTCTCTCTCTCTCTTGCTTCACTACTCACTTCCCGCCTTATCGCCTCGCTTCCCAGCATTGGGCGCTTGATGGGCTGCCACTAGACACTCGGCACCTGATTGGACGAGTGCTTTCCCTCGTGGGCTGCTGCACCCAGCTTTCAAAGCGGAACCAACATGGCGGCTTGTTTGGAAACTTTCTTCTCTTATAGCACGAAAATAGTTGAAATGTGTTTCTGAAAACATTTCATGCGAGAAATAAGCCACGCAGTTGCTGAATCTGTCTTTAGTTTGGATCGACAACAGTTAGTTTAAAAGTTTCTAGGGAGTTTCTAGATTCAGAATCAGTTTTCTGATTTGCATAAAATAGCCTAGACCTCAACTTTATGCAAATGAGGAGCGGCCGACATGACGCCCAGTCTCTCGAATCGTGCCGCCACGCTTCCAGAATGCATTGCACGGCGGCCTACATAGACAATGAATGGGAAGCGAGGAAAAGATGGAGGCTGTGGACTCGTACAACAACTGGCTCTAGAGAGGGCCTTTTGCGTTTCCTACACGCTTGCCACACGGGAAAAGTTGAAATCTGCAACCTCACCACTAGATACCTCCAGATCCTACACACTGTTCTTTTAACACATGAATTGGACTTGCCTTAATTGACTTGAGACTAAAAAGGGAACCCCATCAATTTGACCTTTGGTGTCTAGTATGGGTCAAGCTTCAAAACCACTGGTTCTTACAAGCCTTTGGTTTGACCCTCCAGGCCTGGTAAATGCCCAAATCTTTCAAATTCTTCCCCCAAGTTTGAAATTTTAATGTTTTTAGAAGCATTTTTGACATCCGTCACTCGCTTGTTTCCAGGAACAGATACACTTCCATTTTTCTGTGAGACGTGCGTCTGACGGAGACGCTTCAAAATCTATTTTTCTCGCCTTTAGTGAAGCATAATCTGCATAGACAGCTGTTTAAATCAATTAAATGTCCTTCTGTATACTGTATGTGTGTTTTGAACGTATTAACCGTATCTACATTGATTGATCAAGGCTCCCAGTGTGCCTGTGAGGGTGCGTGTTTCACTACAGGAAGATTCCTCTAACTCGCCACGGTGGACGGGGAAATAAAATCAATTAAACAACACATAAACGCGCTGCTCGCGTCTTGCTTACGTCTTGCTTACGTCTTGCTTACGTCTCACTTACGTCTCACTTACGTCTCACTTCCCAGTGGGGATTCCCAGTCAGGGTTTTTTTCTCTACTTCAACCCATAAAATTTTCTTATCCTCTTTGGGCACATGATGGGAATACTGTTTTTGCAATAGACGTCATTATATTTTAGGAAAAAAACAGAAGTCCCATGTTCCCATATACTAGATACAGTATGGTAAGAAAATGTCTGTATCTCAGAAACTACAAGGAGCACGATCAAGTATTTGGTATCTATGAACTCATAACAAGTTGAATATCAAATATCAGTTTTTCCTCGCCAAAATTTAACATAAATTTGGAGCGTTATTTAGCCTCCTTTGCAACAAGCTAGTATGACATGGTTGGTACCAATGGATTCCTTTCAAATGATTCCAGTATCTTCCCTCTAGTTTTAAAACTGAGCCTGCTACACCCCCTAAAAATCTCAAGTTGCGTTAATGCGTTAAAGTGTTATTATGGCGTTAACTTATCATATAGTCTTTGTGTACAAATGGGTTTAACTCCCTTCAGAGCCATAGAAGAAATGAACCATCTGCTACTCTTCATGACAAGCTAACTCATCTTCACGTGTAAAAATTATGGAGTGCCACTTTAACAAACATTTCTGATAACTTCTCCATCAAAAATCACGTTCCAGTCCTCGTGCCTGCTTATGAATAATTAGACTATGACATTAACAACTCCTACTCGTCCTCCTCCTACTACTACACAGTGCCTATAACGTTTGTGTCCAGTATGGAGGTGTGCAGGGTGATGAAATCACACAGCAGGGAAATCTACTGGCTCGCTGGCTTTATTGCACACCCCTCCACCTCCAGCTCCAACTGAATGAACTCACCCTCACTTGCCCTCTGTTTCACAGCACTGCATTAATATAGACTTTGTAGGCTGCGTCTCCAACTCTGATGCTATCTTCCCAGAATGAATGGGCTGCATGTTTCTGCTGGCATAACCTCTGTGGTCAGTCTGAATGGGACTCTACTCCGGTTCTTTGCGAGGTGGGGAAAAGGTTGCTCTTTGCCTGCCTTCACTTCCTTTTCTGCTCAGACAAAAGAATAATGAAGTTATTTATGTGCAGCTCATTACAAAAGGCTCTCTCAGATACAGCCACTCGTTTTCCTCCAGCCAGTGCCCGTTGTTAGGCAGCGGAGCGCAACAAACAGTAAAACCTTCATCCAATTTCACACAGTCCTGATGCTCATCATGCTCAAATGAATAAAACCATTCTCAAAAAGTCAAACAGAAGTCTTGGGCCCAGTGGATGAGGGTGAGCTTTTGATAGGTGAACTGCGGTTTTGTAGAAGGGAAGTAAGAAAAGTGCAGAATAAGCAGGTTTGGCAGAACTTTTAATAGTCTGTCACCAGAATAATGACAAAGAAGTCACAGTTTAAAGTTGCAGTCTTGAAGATCTCAGTTTCTGGCGATTACCAATAATTGCAGGTGTGTTTTTTATCTCATTTCCCAGAGATCCCAACAGTGTCGCCATAATGTCGCCACAGACACCCAGTAAATGCAGCCATAGGCTCAGTCACTGTTGTGTTACCTCATTCGGCGATAGATAGCAACTTAACAGACATTTATTTAAAGAGGACATATTATGCTAATTTTCAGTTGAATTCTTGTACTATGGGTTTCTACTTGAATATGTTTACATGCTTTAATGTTCATTTAATGTTCAAAAACGGTCACGGCCGTCGGCGTTCGGTACCGCTGTACACGGCACGCTTTAGTGCCGGTATGAAACGCACCGGGCGTTCCGTTAACTATAATGTAAAGTCATCCGCGGCATCAGTGAACACTGAGAAAGTGCGCCTGGAGTGTGGTGACGTAGTTTAAAGACACACAACGGGCGGGCAGGAGACCGCTGTTCATGTCCTGTGCGTCACGTTACAATCAGCTGTTTGTTCGTGTCCCGTGTTCACAGCGTTCAGTGTCATTTTCACTGTACAAACGTAGTAGTTTTAAGCCCAGCCATGTAGTTCTTTCCTAAACCTAACTATAGTGGTTTTGTTGTCTAATCCTAAAGTGACGCCAAGGGGCGGAGGTATGTGATGAGTTGGGATGAGAACGTGTTGACTCTAACTAGCTTTGTTTGAGGGCGTGCCAAACTAGCCGCTAGGCAGGTATTATGCAAATGTGTTACTTGGTGACATCACCAGGATACGGACAAAAAGGCGGGACTTCAAGCGAGCCGTTTCAATTTGGGAGCAGTGTTTCAGTGTTTCTGTGGGGGATAGTAACTAACTTTGGCATGTACTTTGGCCTTTGTAACTTTGCAGATCTTTTATATGCACAAAAAACTATACAACACACTAAAGGAAAGGGAAAAAGCACAAAAAAATATAATAAAAGGTCCTTTTTAAATGAAAATCTTTGAGATTATTACTTTAACATAAAAGTAACTAACGTAAAGTAAATAACGAGTGACATGTTGAGATATTTCATCAGAGACATTTCTTTTACAGTTGCAAAAGCATTATTGATATTAGGTCCACGTTAGCATTTGTCATGTAAAGAGGGTGGACAAAATAACATGAACACCCTGCAGTATAAAGCAGTCCAATGCAACACCACAAACTACAGCCGCAGATTGAACATGGAAGTACATTCTTACCCTTGAAACGGTAGTTAGACAACAAAACGTTAAATCAAGGTCCACTTACTTGCTGTTTCTGGAGCTTTCAACCCACACCTCATGGACTTCCTCAGCAGATAGGACAAAAGGTAACATTACTTGCATGGCTACTGTATTGGGTTGCATCATGCACACCAAGTTTTTCCCCCCTCTAGTAAAGGCAGTCACCTACTGTACACCACTCTGTCACTTATCATGTGTTATGAGAGATAAAGAAATAAATCAGAGTGAATGAAACACACGTAGATGTGCGGTTTTCTGAAGCATATAAAACCTGTATCTCAGTCGTATGAATCATAATGTTTGGTACAGATGCCGGCTGCCTCGGCTTGACTGAGTTGCCTTATGTTGACGACAGCTGTATGGGTGAGTTTTCATGTCCTGGAAGATGAAGAGAGCGGTACAGGAGATGCCTCCAGAACACACAGATTAGACTCCGTGTTGCTGCTCCTCTCTGCCCTGTTTACTCTTCACACCTGAGCAGGCATACAAATAAACCTGCAGTGCTGCCACAGAATGCTCAACTCTCACTATTAATATTTTATTTTTCCTGCAGCCGACTGAGGAGCTTATGCAAGGAGTAAAAAATCAGCAGGTCTCCAGAGACACTTCCTGTGTGTGCGTGTGTGTGTGTGCATGTACACCGAGCCTGTACTGTACTATTAGTACCAGCCGGTGGCTGAAGTAGGCCCTGCAATAGCTGGCATGTTGAGAGAAAAAAAAAGTGTTTCAGAGCTCTCCCTCCATCTGTTTACTTCAGATAATTAGTAAAATATGAGTTACAATGCCAGCAGTGCATTAATTGAAGGTGTCACGCTTCCCTCTTTGGCTCGGTGTCACCTCTATCCACCACACACACACCTCAGCACAATCAGCCCCAACTAATACATGCAAACACTGCGAAAGGGCATACTGTATTCCAGTTGCCCTTTTCTCCCCTTTGTATCATATCAACAGAAAAACAGAGAGAGAAAAAATAAAGCTGTATTCAGAGTTACATCAGAGTTTTCAAAATGTTATTTTAATTACAAAGTCCTTGAAGGCTGAAGATAAAATATCTTTTTTGATATGAGAGACAAAACAATCTTGTCACGAGGCTCATTTAGTACAAATCCTTCAAATTAAACAAAAAGACATACGACAACATCATTTTCATCGTCTGTCGGTTAGAAACGGGAAATGAACAGCTGTCTTTTCCCAAGATACTCATGAGTTAGTCACTTTGAAGACATCATCATCAGGCGACCTAAATGAGAATGATGAGACCACAACTTCCTGTTTTTCTTTTGTAATAAAACCACTGTAACGTTAAAACCTGTGACATGCTGAAATGTTGTGTAACAGTAACACAAATAGAGAAGAGTCATAAAGACAGCAACTTTGACTGAGTAATGTGACTTGCACAGCAGCTATGTTTATCTAAAGTTTGCGACCATTAGCGACCAAAGGATACAGGTCATACCAGACCATAGACTGTATATAAAGATGGACGACATTGACAGCTCCCAAAAAATGAAGCCAAAACATCTCAATCGCCCCCTGGTGGCTGGCTGCAGTATAGCTCATAAATCCCGCCTCCTCCATGTTAGCAGATGGGACATGGGTCAAACTCAAAAGTCAAAGTACACGTCACATATTTTTTCCCAAAGATGGTTTCTGTCATTTTAAGTAGTTCTTATCACGCTGATGTATGTTCAAGGGTTCATTTTCATGATCAGTTTGGTTTTAATTAGTTATTTGATGCTATAAAAAGGGTGAAACGTCATGATTGGCAGCTGCTCTGAGTGAAGTAGTCGCGGACCCGGAGGCTTCAGAATTGTACGAGAGACAAGATGTAACTTTAACTTTCCATAACCGTCAAGACTCTGTTTAATATAAAATGTGTCAATTCGATCATAAATGTAGTTATAGAGATATTATGGAGATATTATGGTTACTGGTGCTAACGTAGCAGCTAGGTGGCTCACACTAGCAAGCTGCAGCCATGCTCAGCTCTTGATTGGCTCAGGCAGGTGTGTGGGCGGGACCTGGGTACCGCGGCCCTCCTGCCCCCCCGATTACTACTGTGCAGACTCTGGCACCAAATGACGTCAAAATCTTGGAGGTTGTATTATGTCACCTATCAAATGTTACATAGTCTTTTTTTAAAGTGTTCAGAAAAATGGAAATTTCAACATCTGCAATTTCATGACAACTGGGAAAAATACATGGAAGATGAAGATAGGTGATGTGATCGAAAGCTCCAGAAGCACTACTAAATGAACCATGTGGTGAAAATGTTTCAACCACAGAATTTATAGTTCCGGCATCAGCTTGCAGAAATAAACTAATGGGACTTTATGGGTAATTTCAACCCAGTCAGCATTTAAAATGTAGTTGTGTGTTATAACAGTTGATAATCATTCACTATCTGGTGAGACTCGGCTTCATTCTGTACATAACCATTGTCTACAAACCTCTGACAGCATTGAGAAAACCCATCTACAGTGCATTGTTTAACATATTGTCAGCACTTGATTCAAAAGCCTACACAGTAGATGTTGCATTGAAAAAATGATCTCCACAATAACAAAAACACGATGTAAACTGTGCCACGCTTCTGCCGGATCTTAATCGCTGCGTTAAACCAGTGAGTAAACCACATGAATCATCGCAGCAATAATGGAGTTGGAAGCCGACACGAGCGGCGCTGAGTCAATTGTTGTGCAACACTCACACGGTTCATTGTTAACACCCTTGACATCAAGTCATTAGTGATCTGCGGCGCGAGGACGTGACACATGCCTGGCATTTATATCAAACAACACATTTACATTACACCGACTGCTCCTTTTGACATCTGCCCACATTCAAAACACTCCCACAATGCCAATCTTTCGCCGTCTCCCGGCAGCTTAAAACCACAGTTCACACACACGTTGTCATCTCGGCTGCATTCACAGGGTTCTGCAGGAGGCAAAGGAGGCCATGTATGTATGTTTGACCGAGCCAGGGAGTGTAAAGCAGTGGCTAAATCTCTGTAAGCAGGCCCTGGCAATGCTCCCCAATTGCCTGCCTGCTGTGTGGGCCGGGGCCTGGAGGGGACTAATCCCTTGGCATGGGCACGGGTCACACATGTTGATGTGTATGTCTGTGTATGTGTGTGTGTGTGTGACCCAAGCTGCAGGATGAAGACCTGGCGACAGATTCAGCAGAAAGCCCCGACTAATAACCTGCAACGCCTTAAACTAGCAGCCTTCACACAAAGTCTTGGACGCTCCTCGGAGATGACGGGTTTTTGGAGGTCTGCCTCGGTACTGTACCGACAGGGACAGCCCTGATCTTACATAACCTCGGTCTGCGGGAGATTGCGTCGGAGTGCGAGGCCTTTGACCCTTACATGCTGCTCGCTTTTTGCTTAAGTGGACAGCGGCGGCGGCGGTGCCTGTGAAAGTTGACGTGCTGTTTCAGCCTTGTCAACCTGTGTGTGTGTGTAGATGGACAGTTAAGGTGACCCGCAGCCAGCCTGGAGGCAGCGAGAGCAGCTTCTGCTCTGCAGCCCAACACATCGCACTTAAGTGTTAAAGGAATAGTTTGACATTTTGGGAAATACGCTTATTCGCCTTCTTGCTGAAAATTAACAGAACTGTTTCCTGGTTCAGAGACTTTTTGGCATTAAAATTCCAGTTTAACTACTAATATAAATGATCGTGTAATGGTTTCTGTTAATTTAATGGCGTAAAACTAAAGTCTAACTTCTTACCTTTCTGTTGTTTTAATCATTTACTTTAGCTTTGTCTTTACCAGAGTCGGCAAAAGGACGCCAACGCCAGTGAATTAGCCTTGGCCTGGTTCGGGCACCCTTATCTCCTCGCTGTAAACATGGGAGGGGTATTAATTTGTTCCTGGATCAATGCTGTCATCAAATCCGGGACCATACTTCACAATAAGCAGCCCGTTCTCATTCCCACGGCGTTAAATACCCAAGTGCCGGCCAAGTGCCGGCCAAGCGTCGGCCAAGCGTCGCCCAAGTTTCACCTAAGCGTTGCCCAAGTGTCAGACTGGATGTGTCCGAACTAGGCCAATAGCGGCAAGCAACATCCGAACCTGGAAACGGAGGCGCTAGATGAAAAGATTGAATCTCCACACGTCTGTCAAAATCTGCCGACCTACCAGCCCCTCTAAAGCGCCCTAATAAAAATATTATATTATAAACACCCGGCCAGGAAATAGTCCAGCACATGACCCCCCTTAAAACCACAAATTGTCATTTTTACAATGGGTTTTGTACGTATTAAACAAATTAGCTTTAAAAGTGCTGGTAGGCCAACGCGTTCTCATCCAAACCTTGGTGTCACTTTTTGGTCGCAGTAAACACGTGCTTAATGTTGTGAATTAAACAAAAAACTTGCCGACGCTAAAGGGTGTCTTAATCGTCGGTATCTAACGCCGACGGCCGTGACAAAGCTTCGGTATTTGACGCCCTGGTAATGTGAACGGGCTGGGTAGGCGGATTTTGTTACCTCCGGACAAAGCCAGGCTAGCTGTTTCCCTCTGTTTCCAGTCTTTATGCTAAGCTACGCTAACCAACTTTATATTTAAAGTGACAGACACGAGCGTCTCCTCATCTAACTCTCGGTAACTCTAAGCCTATTTCCCAAAATGTGGAACCATTTCATTAAAGTTCTTGCAAGTGGAAACATCATCTGCTTTTAATTGAACGGGCCAAACTAATAAAAGTTCAGTAATGGGGAAGCGACTTAATTATTCCGGGAGCGGTCTATAAATACAGCTGGGTAATAACAGAGGAGATCTGCATTAGAGTAAACAGCGGGGCGGCGGCGGCGGCGGCGGGGCTTTTCTTAACAACACTGCTGTAAAATTTTTACAAACAAACAACTGTGGCTCTCTCCCGTCTATGTGTTGAGGGAGGAAACTGTGGATAAAAGAGATAATATCTTGGGAATACCCAGTCTGTTTGTGGTGTATTTTCCTAAATTATCATAATAACTTGTATCAAAGTCCATACTGGATCTTTCCACAGATTCTTTGGAGTCCACAGGGTGTCCAATTATTTCCTGTAACTGGAAGTGACAGCTCCAGGTGACAACAGCTATAACACCAAATAATAGGTGAGCAACGACACCTGAGCTTCAGCAATCACACGGAGCCTCCAGGACTCCACCGAGTCCTCGCTTGGCCCTGTATGGGTGACACATTTGCTGGGCTGCCAACTATGAAACACTAATTAGGGGTGTAGTGGCGGCTAAAGCCAGCTCCACTCAGCATTTTTAAGCTGACATATACATTTGTGGAAAATTCATGGCACATAAAAAGTGAGGCTTTTTTCTCAATACACAGCAGAATTGATTTTTTTTCTTCCATATAATAATTGTTTGATCTGATTTTACCCTCATTTAATTTACCACACTGACATAAATAGAATAGAAAGCTTTACTGCCATCGTATTAAATACAACGAGATTCACAGTTGCCACTTCTGGTCAGTGCTTTAAAACAAATTCTTGAAAAAACTAAACAAGGCAGATAAAACATATAACAGGTAAAACACACATAGTTATAAAGCAAATAAAACAGGTAAAGTAGATGTAATAAATAAATATAAACAGAAGTGTTACACTCGAAGTGTAAAATATAAAAATAGATGTAATGTAAACAGAGGTAATTGCACTTGAGGTGTATATTGCATCAACGATATATTGCACAGACAAATGTATTTTTCATTCAGTGTATTAATATTAGTTCCCCATTACATTATGTGCAGCTGTTTGTGTGGAGCTATTTTCTGGAAGGGCCATTATAATAAACCTTTAGGCAAAGAGGGATTATTCCATGGTTTGTGAAAGGAGGGGATGCCTGTGAGCTTGAAGATCTATAACCTCAATTATTCAGCTTGATATCAAAATGAGGAGAGCAGGTGAGTTGGGGGCAAGTTATTAAAGGGACCCAGAAAGATATTAGATTTCATAACACAGCAGCAGCAGCAGCAGCAGTGGTGGGATGTTGCAACCATTGAACCTGTGATCTCACGGTGACGCGCAAATCAGATTTCAGTAGGTGATCGATGCGCACGGTGGAGGGGGGGTTCGAGGTGGACAGTGGAGAGATATAGCAGATTTTTTTTTGTGCACATGCAGTCCTCGGGAAAGTTAAAGGGGCCCTGTCTCGTAGGCATTGGCGGCCGGCCAATAGAGGGCGCTAGGGAGTCACACACAAAAAAACATTACTACTACTACTACTACTACTACTACTAATAATAAAAATTATACAAATTGTCAATATTTGTGTTTTAAATATGGAATGCACCCAGTAACATGTGTAATTTGATTGTAATGTGTAATTTGATTGTAATGTGATTATATTTTGTATTAATAATCTGAATCTGTAAAGTAACTAAAGTTGTCAGATAAATGTAGTGGAGTAAAAAAGTTTAATATTTACCTCTGAGATGTAGTTGAGTAGAAGTAGAAAGTAGCAGAACATGGAAATACTCAAGTAAAGTAGAAGTACCTCAAAATTGTATTTAGTTACATTCCACCACTGAGTACATTTTATACTGTTGTGTTTTTTAAAAGCATTATTTACTCTTCCTGTTGGAATAAAATAACTGTTAATTATTTAACTGCAAAGTAGTAATGTGTTTTTGATACCTTCACTTTTTTTGCATTAAATCATACTGGGATGTTTGCTGAAATTGATTGGATGACAGTGAGAGAAATAGCAGATTTTTTTAAGGTGGACAGTGAGAGAGATAGCAGATTTTTTTAAGGTGGACAGTGGAGAGAGATAGCAGATTCTTTTAAGGTGGACAGTGGAGAGAGATAGCAGATTTTTTTAAGGTGGACAGTGGAGAGATAGCAGATTATTTTAAGGTGGACAGTGGAGAGAGATAGCAGATTTTTTTAAGGTGGACAGTGGAGAGAGAGGGCAGATTTTTTTAAGGTGGACAGTGGAGAGATAGCAGATTTCTTTAAGGTGGACAGTGAGAGAGATAGCAGGTTTTTTTAAGGTGGACAGTGAGAGAGATAGCAGATTTTTTTAAGGTGGACAGTGAGAGAGATAGCAGGTTTTTTTAAGGTGGACAGTGAGAGAGATAGCAGATTTTTTTAAGGTGGACAGTGGAGAGATATAGCAGATTATTTTAAGGTGGACAGTGGAGAGAGATAGCAGGTTTTTTAAAGGTGGACAGTGAGAGAGATAGCAGATTTTTTTAAGGTGGACAGTGGAGAGAGATAGCAGATTTTTTTTTTTTGTGCACATGCAGTCCTGCAGGGAAAGTTAAAGGAGCCCTGTCTCGTATAGGTAAAGGAGGGCATGCTGGAAGCAGAAGGGAGCTCTCAGTCCTCTCTCTCCTCTCTCTCTCTCATCTCCTCTGCACTGAGCTGAGCTGAGCTGAGGAGGATCCATGTGAAGTGGGAGGCGCCCGAGCAGAGCAGAGCCGAGCTGAGCTGCTGCACGACTGCTGCCGGTCGAATCCAACAATTAACCTTGATGAGCACAGATTGTTTGCACTTAACAGTTGCAGGTGCGTGCAGAGCTGTTTCCACGATTTTTTATGGCTGACGCATTTTGATGCCAAACACAGAAACTACACGGATATTTTCTCTCTCACGGGACAGGATTTTGCAATGGGAGGGTCTGATGTTCATCCTCTTGAATTCAGGAGCTGAATTGATTTGATTTGGAGACCCTTTATATGGGGATTTGACCGCCTGCATCTCTACAAGAAGAAGGAGGGACGAAAAAAACCTGTCCTCTGCTTCATCACACCACTCTCCAATCTGTGCACCCTGGAGGACGGCTGGCTTGACATGATGAGGAGCACATCATCCCGGCTGTGAAGAGGCTGAAGCAGCAGCAGCAGAAGGGTGCAGGTTGCAGGTGCAGTTTCTTCAGCTCTTCAAGGACGCAACATCACACCAAACCAAAAAGTGGCCGGCTGGCTGAGCTGAGCTGCGGAGGAGGAGCATGGAGCGGGACGAGACCGATACCGTGTCCAAAAAGACAATAATGGCCAAGATATTCAAAGTTCGCAAGAGGAGGGAGATGCTTTTCGTGCAGGTGTGCTTCATCTGCAGTGCCCTGTTCGTGGCGTGGAGCATGTCGGCGGTGCTGACCAAGACAGGTGAGTGAGAGGTGGTGGTGGTGATGGAGGGAGCTGAGGATGGAGATGAAATCTGCAGTGAAATCATGCACAATAGTTCAGCTTTATTGTTATAATAAAGCATCAAACAGAAACCGAGGATGGAGAGGAAATCTGCAGTGAAATCATGCACAACACTTCAGCTTTATTCTTATAATAAAGCATCAAACAGAAACACTACAACAGGCCTGTGCTTTAATGTCAAGGGCAGGAGAATTGGTGTGCATTCTCAAATAGGAACAGGTCCAAAAATGCGAATGCGATGCCTCTTGATCTTGATTGCATTTACATGAAGTTTGTATTAAAACGCAGTAGCATCACTCTGAGATGATAAAGTCAGCCGCACATGTTCTATTATGAGGTGACAGTGTTTCTCTGGTGTCTCAGTGTTGGATACATGCGTCTGTTTGTCCGGATATATGCCGCAGTGTGCGCGCCGTGGCAGCGAGCTGCACGTTTTTTAATTTGAGAGGAAGGATCATCATCACATGCACACCTCCAATGCTCCACACGCACACAGAAAGAACCGATTCCGGAACCGAACGCCACCGTTCGATTCTGGAATGTTTGCGCTTTTTTTCTTTTTTTTCTTTTTCCTTTTTTTTGTTTCGGTCTCACTACACCGGAGCTCAGGATGCCGGTTAATGCCGGCACATCACACACACACACACACACACACAGACACACACCTCCATCACGCTCGAGCATCATCATCATCATCATCACGCTTCCAGGTTCCGCATGGCCATCGAGGGATTGTGATTTTTACGCAGAGGCCACTGACGATCATTTAAAGGGGGGGAACAGGCACACAGTCACACACAGACATACACACACACATACACACACCCACACACAGACACACACTAATACACACACACACACACACACACACACACACACACACACACACA